>JAHIAM010010458.1:0-17092 GCA_021605205.1 Aegilops longissima | reverse complement strand
AAAGCGTGTACCAACCTATATTTACTATCTTACCCTTTGTCTACTTGCCATAGACCCTTGTGCCTATAAAAGGAGGCCCAAGGGCAACGAGAAAAGGGTCTGCTGGGTTCGGTTCAGCTCCTTTAGTTCATCCTACTATCATGAGACTGCATCAAAGCCAGTTTTGTAGTCTCAGAGTTCTCAGCAAGAACACAAGATAATCCACTAAAGCAGCAAGAGGAGTATTATCTCCCGAGAGCTCCAAGCCGGTAACCCTGCTTTGTGCACGCCGATCCGCTTCAGGTAACAATTTCCACCCTCCGAATCCACAAGGGACCTGAAGAGTTGGGGAACGAGTAATTTCAAAAAATTTCCTACGCGACACGCAAGACCATGGTGATGGTATAGCAACGAGAGGGAGAGGTCCGCCCACGCACTGTGAGACCGAAAGCGAAGCGCGTTATAACAACGCGGTTGATGTAGTCGACGCCTTCACGATCCGACCGATCCAAGCACCGAACGACGGCACCTCCGAAGTCTCAAGACACGCTCAGCTCGATGACGATCCCCTGACCGATCCAAAGAAAGTGTCGGGATGAGTTCCACAAGACGACGGCGCAGGACGATGATGATGCTCCATCGACGCAGGGCTTCGCCTTAAGCTCCGCGACGATATGACTTCTCCGCGCAGGTTCACTTAAGCTCCATGACGATATGACCGAAGTGGAATATGGTGGAGGGGCACCAGACACGCTAAGGAACGATCCAGATCAACTTGTGTGCCTGGGTGCCCCTGCCCTCAGATATAAAGGAGCAAGGGGCGCTAAGCTAAGGGGCTGCTGAGGAGTCCTACTCCCACCGAGTAGGACTCCCCTTCCTAGTTGGATTAGGATTGGAGGAGGGGGAGGAAGGGCGCCGCCTCTCTCCTTGTCCTATTCTGGACTAGAGGGGGGCGGCCTGCCTGCCCCCGGCCCTTTCCTTCTTCTCCTCTATGGCCCATCAAGGCCCATAGACCCCCCGGGGTTCCGTAACTCCTGTTCCGCAGAACTCGCTTTCATCCGAACCTTCCAAGTCCAAACATAGGCTTCCAATATATCAATCTTTATGTCTCGACCATTTCGAGACTCTCGTCATGTCCGTGATCACATCCGGACTCAACAACCTTCGTACATCAAAACTTATAAACTCATAATGAATCGTCATCGAACGTTGCGCAAGCGGACTCTACGGTTCGAGAACTATGTAGACATGACCTAGAACCATTCTCGTCAATAACCAATAGCGGAACCTGATGCCCATATTGGTTCCTACATATTCTACTAAGATCTTTATCGGTCAAACCGCATAACGACATATACGTTGTTCCTTTGTCATCGGTATGTTACTTACCCGAGATTCGATCGCTCAGTATCCAATACCTAGTTCAATCTGCTATCGTAAGTCTCTTTACTCGCTCCAGAATACATCATCTCACAACTAACTCATTAGTTGTAATGCTTGCAAGGCTTATGATGTGTATTACCGAGAAGGCCCAGAGATACCTCTCCGACAATCGGAGTGACAAAACCTAATCTCAAATACGCCAACCCAACAAGTACCTTTGGAGACACCGTAGTACTTCTTTATAATCACCCAGCTTATGCCAGACGCTTGGTAGTACCCAAAGTGTTCCTCCGTAAACGGAGTTGCATAATCTCATAGTTACAGTGAACATGTATAGGTCATGAAGAAAGCATTAGCAATATACTAAACGATCAAGTGCTAAGTTAACGGAATGGGTCATGTCAATCACATCATTCTCCTAATGAGGTGATCCCATTAATCAAATGACAACACATGTCTATGGTTAGGAAACACAACCATCTTTGATTAATGAGCTAGTCTAGTAGAGGCATACTAGTGACTATCTGCTTGTCTATGTATTCACACATGTATTATGTTTCCGGTTAATACAATTCTAGCATGAATAATAAACATTTATCATGAGTATAAGGAAATAAATAATAACTTTATTATTGCCTCTAGGGCATATTTCCTCTGGCTTCCCACTTGCACTAGAGTCAATAATCTAGATTACACAAGAATGATTCTAACACCCATGGAGTCTTGGTGCTGATCATGTTTTGCTCGTGGAAGAGGCTTAGTCAACGGTCTCGCAACATTCAGATCCGTATGTATTTTGCAAATCTCTATGTCTCCCACTTGGACTTGGTCCCGAATGGAATTGAAGCGCCCTTGATATGCTTGGTCCTCTTGTGAAATCTGGATTCCTTTGCCAAGGCAATTGCACCAGATTGTCACAGAAGATCTTCATTGGTCCCGATGCACTAGGTATGACACCTAGATCGGAAATGAACTCTTTCATCCGTATTCTTCATTTGCTGCTTCCCAAGCAGCTATGTACTTCGCTTCACATGTAGATCCCGCCACGACGCTTTGTTTAGAACTGCACCAACCGATGCTCCCACCGCTTAATAAAACACGATCCGGTTTGCGTATTTAGAATCGTCCGGATCGCATGTCAAAGCTTGCATCGACGTAACCATTTACGACTAGCTCTTTTGTCACCTCCATATATAGAAACATATCCTTAGTCCTTTTCGTATTTCAGATGTTCTTGACCGCTGTCCAGTGATCCACTCGATTACTTTGGTACCTTTCCCGCCAAGCTTATGCAAGCATACGCCAGGTCTGTACACAGCATTGCATACATGATAGAGCCTATGGCTGAAGCATAGGAACATCTTTCATTTTCTCTATCTTCTCATTGTGGTCGGGCATTGAGTCCTGACTCAATCTTACACCTTGTAATACAGTAAAAAACCTTCTTTGCCCGGATCCATTTTGAACTTCTTCAAAACTTTATCAAGGTATGTGCTTTGTGAAAGTCCAATTGCCGCCTTGATCTATCTCTATAGATCTTGATGCCCAATATGTAAGCAGCTTCACCGAGGTCTTTCATTGAAAAACTTTATTCAAGTATCCTTTATGCTATCCAGAAATTCTATATCATTTCCAATCAATAATATGTCGCCCACATATAATATCAGAAATGCTACAGAGCTCCCACTCACTTTCTTGTAAATACAAAGCTTCTCCAAAAGTCTCAGATAAAACCATATGCTTTGATCACACTATCAAAGCGCTTATTCCAACTCCGAGAGGCTTGCACCAGACTATAAATTGATCATTGGAGCTTGCACACTTTGTTAGCACCCTTTGATCAACAAAACCTTCTGTTGCATCATATACAACTCTTCTTCTAGAAATCCATTCAAGAATGCAGTTTTTACATCCATTTGCCAAATTTCATAATCATAAATGCGGCAATTGCTAACATGATTCGGACAGATTTAAGCATCGCCACGGGTGAGAAAGTCTCATCGAGTCAACCCCTTGAACTTGTCGAAAACCTTTCGCAACAAGTCGAGCTTTGTAGACAGTTACATTACCATCAAGGCGCCTTTCTTCTTAAAGATCCATTTATTCTCAATGGCTTGCCGATCATCGGGCAAGTCAACCAAAGTCCATACTTTGTTCTCATACATGGATCCCATCTCAGATTTCATGGCTTCCAGCCATTTCGCTGAATATGGGCTCACCATCGCTTCTTCATAATTTGTAGGTTCGCCATGGTCAAGTAACATGACTTCTGTAATAGGATTACCGCATCACCTGTGCGATTTTACTCGTTGACCCACGGTTCAAGAGTAACTTGATCTCAAGCTTCATGATCATCATCATTAGTTTCCTCACTAATTGGTGTAGTTGTCACAGAACCGCTTTCTTTGTGATGAACTACTTTCCAATAAGGGAGCAGATACAAAGTATCTCATCAAGTTCTACTTTCCTCCCACTCACTTCTTTCGAGAGAAACTCCTTCTAGAAAGGATCCAATTTAGCAACGAAAACCTTGCCTTCAGATCTGTGATAGAAAGTGTACCCAACAGTCTCCCTTTGGGTATCCTATGAAGACACATTCGACGGTTCGAGCTTATCCGGTTGAAGTTTCTTCACATAAGCATCGCAGCCCCAAACTTTAAGAAACGCATAACTTTGGTTTCTTGCCAAACCACAGTTCATAATGGTGTCGCCTCAACGGATTTAGATGGTGCCCTATTTAACGTGAATGCGGCCGCCTCTAAAGCATATCCCCAAAACGATAGCGGTAAATCGGTAAGAGACATCATAGATCGCACCATATCAAGTAAAGTACGACATTTACGCTCGACACACCATTTCTCCGTGGTGTTCCGGTATGGAGTTGCTAAACTATTCCACATTGTTTCAAATGTAAACCAAACTCAGAATCTCAAATATTCTCCTCCACGATCCGATCAGAAACTTTATTTTCTTGTTACGATGATTTTCTACTTCACTCAAACTCTTTTGAACTTTTCAAATGTTTCAGATTTGTGTTTCATTAAGTAGATATACCCATATCTGCTCAAATCATCCGTGAAGGTGAGAAAATAACGATAATCCGCCACAGGCCTCAACATTCATTGACCACAAACATCAAGATGTATGATTTCCAACAAATCAGTTGCTCGCCCATAGTTCCGAGAACGGGCGGTCATCTTGCCCATGAGGCACGGTTCGCAAGTACCAAGTGATTCATAATCAAGTGATTCTAGAAGCCCATCATTATGGAGTTTCTTCATGCTTTACACCGAGCATGACCTCAAACGGCAAGGCTACAAATAAGTTGCATTATCATTATCAACTCGTGATCTTTTGGTTTCAACACTATGAATATGTGTATTACTACTATCGAGATTCAATAAAATAGACCATTCTTCAAGGGTGCGTGACCATAAAAGATATTACTCATATAAATAGAACAACCATTATTCTCTCGATTTAAATGAATAACCGCCTCGCATCAAACAAGATCCAGATATAATGTTCATGCTCAACGCTGGCACCAAATAACAATTATTTAGGTCTAAAACTAATCCCGAAGGTAGATGTAGAGGTAGCGTGTCATCGCGATCACATTGACTTTGGAACCGCTTTCCCACGCTGCATCGTCACTCGCCCTTTGCCGTTGCTCGCTCATTCCGTAGTCCCCTCGCTTTGAGTTGCAAATATTAGCAACAGTAACTAGTATCAAATACCCAAAGTGCTACTACGAGCTCTAGTAAGGTACACATCAAAAATGTATATCACATATACCTTTGTTCACCTTGCCATCCTTCTTATCCGCCAAATACTTGGGGCAGTTCCGCCCAAAGGTCCAGCCCGCTTATAAAGAAAAACACTCAGCTTCGTGCTTAGGTCCAGACTTGGGTTCTTCTCTTGAGCAGCAACTTTCTTGCTGTTCTTTTTGAAGTTTCCCTTCTTCTTTCCTTTGCCCTTTTTCTTGAAACTAGTGGTCTTGTTGACCATCAACACTTGATGCTCTTTCTGATTCCTACCTCCGCCAAGCTTTCAAGATTATGTAAGAGCTCTGGAATTGTTTTGGTCATCCTTGCATATTATAGTTCATCACGAAGCTTTGTAGCTTGGTGGCAGTGATTGAGAATTCTTGTCAATGACACTATCATCCGAAGAGTAACTCCCAGTTGAATCAAGTGATTATTATACCTTTTACATTTTGAGTATATGTTCACCGACCAACTATTCTCCTCCATCTTGCAGCTATAGAACTTATTGAGACTTCATATCTCTCAATCCGCATTTACTTGAAATATTAACTTCAACTCCTGAACATCTCATATGCTCCATGACGCTCAAAACGCCATTGAAGACCCGGTTCTAAGCCGAAGCATGGCACATCGAACTATCGAGTAGTCATCTTGCTTTGCTCGCCAGACGCTCACAACTTCTCGCGAAGCTTCGCAGAAGAGTTCGCACCACCGGTGCTTCCAGGACGAATTTTCCGGCAGCAATGAGGATAATCCTCGTTACGGACCCAGTCCGTAATTGCTACCATCATATTTCAACTTTGCTTTCTCAAGGAACGCATTAAAATTCAACTAACAACAAGACGAGCCATCTATCTACAAAGAAACATAGACAAGCAAAAATACTATCAGTACTAAGTTCATGATAAATTTAAGTTTAATTAATCATATTAAAACCTCCCACTTAGACAGACATCTCTAGTCATCTAAGTGATTACGTGATCCAAATCAACTAAACCATGTCCGATCATCACGGAGATGGAGTAGTTTCAATGGTGAACATCACTATGTTGATCATATCTACTATATGATTCACGCCGACCTTTCGGTCTCCGTGTTCCGGGCCATATCTCTATATGCTAGGCTCGCCAAGTTTAACTCTGAGTATTCCGCTGGTAAGCAACTGTTTTGCACCCGCTGTAGATGGACGAGAACTTATCACACCCGATCATCACGCGGTGTCTGGGTACTACGAACTTTGGCAACGGTGCATACTCAGGAGAACACTTCTTGATAATTTTAGTGAGAGATCATCTTATAATGCTACCGCCAATCAAAGCAAGATAAGATGCATAAAGGATAAACATCACATGCAATCAATATAAGTGATATGATATGGTCATCATCATCTTGTGCTTGTGATTCCATCGCCAAGCACCGCCATGATCACCATCGCCACCGCGCCGACACCTTGATCTCCATCGTAGCATCGTTGTCGCCTCGCCAACTATTGCTTCTACGACTATCGCCATCGCTTAGTGATAAAGTAAAGCAATTACATGGCGTTTGCATTTCATACAATAAAGCGACAACCATATGGTTCTCCGCCAGTTGCATGTATAACTCGTTACAAAACATGATCATCTCATACAATAAAATATAGCATCACGCCTTGACCACATCACATCACAACATGCCCTGCAAAAACAAGTTAGACGCCTCTACTTTGTTGTTGCAAGTTTTACGTGGCTGCTACGGGCTGAGCAAGAACCGTTTTACCTACGCATCAAAACCACAACGATAGTTTGTCAAGTTGGTGCTGTTTTAACCTTCGCAAGGACCGGCGAGCCACACTCGTTCAACTAAAGTGAGAGAAACCGACACCCGCCGGTCACCTTTAAGCAACTAGTGCTCAAGCGGTGAAACCAGTCTCGTGAAGCGACACGCTGTAATGTCGGTCCGGCCGCTTCATCTCACAATACCGCCAACCAAAGTATGACATGCTGGTAAGCAAGATGACTTATATCGCCCACAACTCACTTGTGTTCTACTCGCACATGACATCAACGCATAAAACCAGGCTCGATGCCATCATAGGGAACGAGTAATTTCAAAAAATTCCTACGCACACGCAAGACCATGGTGATGGCATAGCAACGAGAGGGGAGAGGTCCGCCCACGCACTCGTGAGACCGAAAGCGAAGCGCTATAACAACGCTGGTTGATGTAGTCGTGACGCCTTCACGATCCGACCGATCCAAGCACCGAACGACGGCACCTCCGAAGTTCTCGCACACGCTCAGCTCGATGACGATCCCCGACCGATCCAGCAAAGTGTCGGGATGAGTTCCACAAGACGACGGCGCAGGACGGCGATGATGCTCCACTGACGCAGGGCTTCGCTTAAGCTCCGCTGACGACATGACTTCTCCGGGCGCAGGGCTTCGCCTAAGCTCCGCGACGATATGACCGGGTGGAATATGGTGGAGGGGGCACCGACACGGCTAAGGAACGATCCGTAGATCAACTTGTGTGTCATGGGTGCCCCCCGCCTCAGATATAAAGGAGCAAGGGGGTGCGGCCAGCCCAAGGCTGGCTGAGGAGTCCTACTCCCACCGAGTAGGACTCCTCTCCTAGTTGGATTAGGATTGGAGGAGGGAAGAGGGAAGGGGGCGCCGCCTCTCCTTGTCCTATTCGACTAGAGGGGGGGGGCGCGCCTGCCCTGGCCGGCCCTTCCTCTTCTCCCTATGGCCCATCAAGGCCCATAGACCCCCGGGGTTCCGTAACCCCCGTGTTCCGGTAGAACTTCCTGCTTTTCATCCGAACCTTCCAAGTCCAAACATAGGCTTCCAATATATCAATCTTTATGTCTCGACCATTTCGAGACTCCTCGTCATGTCCGTGATCACATCCGGACTCAACAACCTTCGCACATCAAAACTTATAAACTCATAATGAACTGCCATCAAACGTTGTTGCATATGGACTTCTACGGTTCGAGAACTATGTAGACATGACCTAGAACCATTCTCGTCAATAACCAATAGCGGAACCTGGATGCCCATATTGGTTCCTACATATTCTACGTAAGATCTTTATCGGTCAAACCGCATAACGATATACGTTGTTCCCTTTGTCATCGGTATAGTTATTTACCCGAGATTCGATCGCTTCGGTATCCAATACCTAGTTCAATCTCGCTATCGGTAAGTCTCTTTACTCGCTCCGAATACATCATCTCACAACTAACTCATTAGTTGTAATGCTTGCAAGGCTTATGTGATGTGTATTACCGAAGGCCCAGAGATACCTCTCCACAATCGGAGTGACAAAACCTAATCTCAAATACGCCAACCCAACAAGTACCTTTGGAGACACCTGTAGTACTCTTTATAATCACCCAGCCACGCCAGGACGCTTGGTAGTACCCAAAGTGTTCCTCCGTAAACGGAGTTGCATAATCTCATAGTTACAGAACATGTATAGGTCATGAAGAAAGCATTAGCAATATACTAAACGATCAAGTGCTAAGTTAACGGAATGGGTCATGTCAATCACATCATTCTCCTAATGAGGTGATCCCATTAATCAAATGACAACACATGTCTATGGTTAGAAACACAACCATCTTTGATTAATGAGCTAGTCTAGTAGAGGCATACTAGTGACTATCTGCTTGTCTATGTATTCACACATGTATTATGTTTCCAAGTTAATACAATTCTAGCATGAATAATAAACATTTATCATGGTATAAGGAAATAAATAATAACTTTATTATTGCCTCTAGGACATATTTCCTTCACCTGTGTCCCTGGGAGGTTGATCATGGGCACCATCAGCCCTCCTCGACATCTCGGGCGCCAGCCGTGTAGGGGGAGGCCGAGGCTGTGTGAACCCGATCCGCGGTCACACGAGCAACTTCATCAACATCTTTCGTTAACATGGCTACCAAGAAGAAGTCTTCGGCAGCAGCAGAGCCGTCCGCTGGCTGAACCCACCACCACCGGAGCTGCCAAGTGGTGGGGGAACATCGGCGGAGGAACCGGCGCGAGCGAGAGGCCTGCACGCCGCCAGTCCAAGGACAAGGCAGCATAGGCGCTTAAGGCGTCTGAAGTCCGCCACCACGCCTTCGCAGGAGGCGCGGGACCGATAAAGGCCATGATGCTCAAGGGCACCATACGCCGCGGATCAAGGCTGCTTCGAGGATCCCGAGGTTCCTCGAGACCAAGATGCACCCCAAAGATGCCGGTACGAAAGCGAGTATTTGTCGCTATGGATGCTGCCCTCCTAACTTGGTTAGGAGTCCGAGCACATCCTGCTTCTTTCGCTCCGCACGCCGCTAAGCCGCCAACCAACACCATACCAGAAGCCTTAGCAAGAGCTCGCTATTCTAGATTACCTCCAACGGCCGAGCAAGGTCGATTTAATGGAGGGCCAACACCAGAGTCTCACGGGCTTCGCTTAACGGGCGACGCTCCCGTGAAACCGAAAGTGCTCAGAAGCTGCGTAAGGCGGCTAAGGCGCGAAACATGGCGATTTAGACTGCTGGGTGTACCTACCGTACACTTCCCTTCCCGGCGGCTAAGATCGCCGACTCGCCGGATCCACTCGACAACGACCACCAATGCCATCGGATCCAAGCGAGCCTGCCGCGACCAGCGCCAAGTTCTCCGAGAACGGCAGAAGAAGACGCCGAACTCAGACGAAAGGCCAAGAGAAGCGCATTGGGTTAATCCACCAGCTACCTGCCCACTGGCCGATATGCATGCGCCAGGGAACCGGGCGATTTGTCGCATTTCTGTAGGTTGCCCCGCTGCTCACCCGTGAGCAAGCGCGTAGTCCGGGGTCTGATAAGAAAAACTTCAAACCAGGGACAAAGCCGAGAAGTATGATGGCAGTGACACACCCATCGGAGTTCCTCAAAGATCTACACCATCGGTGCAGCTGCTGGGGGACGAGACGACAAGATCTCGCCAACTACTTCTTTCCTCGTGCTCAAGGCAAACGCCGATCTTGGCTCATGCACTTGCCGGATGGCTCTATTTCTTCTTAGATTTAAAGCCACCAGCTTGTTGGCGCCTTCACAAAGCGCCACAAGCCTCATGGCCAGGAGAGTGATTCCACCTGCTCGCCTGTATGAGGGGGAGTCCTCAAGCAGTTCATCCAGAGATTCGGCCGAGTGCACTACAACATCCCAGACGCCCACCCCTGGCCAGCAGTTGATCAGCAGTATTCCATCGTAATGTGCTAAACCAAGAAGATGAGGGAGGAGATGGCGATGCAAAGTGAAAGACGCCACCGAGCTTTACGCCTCGGCCGACAAGTGTGCACGCACGAAGAAGGAAGAAGACCCTGTGAGAGAATGGGAGCAGAGTCCTGACATAGGAGGAGATCGCCTTGCAAGGAAGACGCTAAAACAAACAATGTATGAAGAAAACCAAGAAGTACTAGTTGTCCAACAGTCCCGCAAGGGTGATGCCGCTAACAAAGCTTAGGCTGGTGGTTCGCAAGGAGGTTGCCATGACACCGACCACTGCCGGTGCGTGGTCACGACAAGCCCGATAGCTCCAACAAGCAAAGATTATAAGATCCACCGCACTAAGGGCCACGATCTCCGAGAGGCTGCAAGAAAGTCGAGCAGCTTGTTGAGCTACAGAGCTGAATACGAGCTGCAAGTAGACAAGGAGAAGGCCCAAGAAGGTGCAGCAGCAAGTAAGAAGAGACCTGTCGGGAGGGCGCCACAAGGCCAAGCAAGCGGCAAGGAGACAGACTCTCCCATGGCCAAGGAGCAAGGAAGAAAAGATGAAGATGGAAGCGATTTGAGCAAGAGTTTCAAAAGGCAACGGAGGTTCTTTATGCTGATTTGTGAAAGGCTCTCTCAGCATACCTTGCACCGCCTAACTCAAGCAATGGATGCGCGAGGTCAATACAAAGAGAACCATCCATAGAGTCACGCAAACTCAAGTGGTCCGAAGACGCCCATCATCTTTGACATTGAGGATCACCCCGATCGCATCATCGCGGGTCGGTGCTGCTTGCCGATGTTGGTCTCGCCAACCATCCGCAACCTCAAGGTCACAAAGATGTTGGTTGATTGGCGGGCCGCCTGAATTTAATTTCCTTCGCGGTGCTCGTAAACTTCAAATCTATGACAATGAAGCTCAAGAAACTGGTACATTTCCAAGGAATCAACCCAGAAGGAGCAAGCCCAAAGGGAAGATCACGCTGTCGGTGAATATTCGGGCAGCGAGCTCAACTTCAGAATCGAGAGGGTCACATTTGACGCTGCCGATTCCCATTGCCCTACAATGGCATACTTGGCCGCCCAAAGACTCGCCAAGTTCATGACCGCTTCTCATTATGCTTACAATCTACTAAGATGCCCGCCCGATAAGCGCTATTTCGTCCATGGCGACAAGAAGGACGCGCTTTATCGCATACCGACAAGATTTACCGGATGCAGCAGCCAGCAATGTAGCAAGCCACTTGCCGCTGAAGCTCCCGGGGAAGAAGAAGACCACCAAGTCCGCAAGAGCTCGATGCCCACTCCGCAAGCGCATTTCTTCGGAGTGCTGCGCCACCGCCGAGGACGCACCATCGAGCTCCACCGTAAGTGCAAGAAGACGATGGCAGCTCCGGCCAAGACCAAGAAGGTGCTCTGCTTAGGAGGACGGCAGACCGGTGGTACCTTCACCATCGCCCACGCTTGATCCTAAATAGGAAAGCGAGCTCATGCTCCTTTCAAGGCGCGTATCGTCGATGTGTTTGCATGGCAGCCATCCTGACATCCCCGGTGTTCCTGTGAAAGTAATTGAGAACCACCTAGCTGTCTCGTCTCACGCGCCCGGCTACCAAAAAGTTAGGAAACAAAAGGGAGCACCAAGAGTTCATAGCAGAAGAAATCAAGAAGTTGGAAGCAAGTAGGGCTTGTCGAGGAGTCCTCCATCCCATGGTTGGCCAATTCGGTAGTTGTACGCAAGGCTAATGGGAAATGGAGACTCTGGATTGACTTCTACTCACCGATGTTAATAAAGCTTGTCCTAAAGACCCATTTCCTGCCGCCAGACGACCAGATTGTTGACTCCACGGGCAGGATGTGATCTGCTTTCATTTCTTGATGCATATTCGGATACCATCAGATCTTCATGGCGTAAGAAGATGAAGAGAAACCGTGATTCATTACACCATGTGGCACGATCGCTCATATACGGATGCCTTTCGTTTGAAGAATGCCGGTTCAACCTTTGCAAGGGTAGTCCATGATGCCTTTGAACCATGTGACATACGTAAATGTAGAAGCTTACATGGATGACATAGTGGTCAAGAGCAAGGACAAAGCAACTCTCGTTCAGGATTTGATGAGACATTTGCAATCTGCGAAGATCAACCTCAAGCTCAACCCCGAGAAGTGCGGTTTGGAGTCCCTTCCGCAAGCTTCTCGGTTCTTTGTGTCTCAATGGGAATCAAGCCAATCCCGACAAGATCAAAGCTATTGAGCAGATTGAAGCACCGGCCAAGCAATGGATGTCGAAGGTTTGTCGGTTATGTGGCTGCTCTCAAAGAGGTTTATCTCTAAGTTCTGCTGAGCGCTACCGCCATTTTTCAAAATTTTGAAAAGGCAGGTCCAATGAAATGGACTTCTGGTTTGAGGCTGCTACTGCAGACTTGAAGAGATACTCCGTCCTCCACTAAATACTTGTCGCACTTCTAGCCACAAGAGAAGTTGTCTGTATATAGCGGCAACCAATCAAGTGGTTAGTGCCATGCTAGTAGCAGAGAGGGAGGCGATGATGAGCCGGCAACCGAGGCAGGTGATCTAGCGACAAGCAAGAGGTTTCACCAAGCCTCGGGTCCCGATAAGGATGATCATCAGCGTAGGTTGCGATAAGATACGTAAGAAGATGGTGCATCGCCTACCATTTTGTCGGCCCTTCTCGCAAGGGGCTAGATCAAGGTACTGCGTGTGTAAATTGCTTTTCGCCTCCTCATGGCCTCGAGAAAGCTGCGCCATTACTTCCAAGCACATGAAATAACAGTTTGTCACCGCCTGCTGAAGAGGATATTGCAAAATCCGTACAACAGCAGGATTGTCGAGTGGGCACTGAACCGCCAAGCTTTGGTCTCAAGTTTGAAAGCACTTCAACTATCCAAAGCAAGAGCAGTAACACCCCGGATGTAAACTTCCCCTTTGGGCAATATATCAATTTGGCCTCATCCAATTCTTTGTGGGTTCTGTCATGTCTTGGCCCCTTTGGTTTTGTTATGTTGGGTTTTTTTTCTTTTGTTTGCACCTTTTGCCATATTGCATTTTGTTGTGCTTTGTCATTTTGCATTCCAAACTTATCATGTGGATGTGGTGTCTCTTTGCATGTCATATGGTTGTGGTTTTTCCTTGCATGTCAATGTGGCTACAATGCCATCCTCACTTGCATTACCATCCCTCCCCTCTACTTCTTCTCTTTCAAATGCCATATAATTCCCTCCTTCTATTAATGTTCATCTTCTCCCTAATAATCTTGCTTGTTGCATTAAACCTCTCTCGCAAAATATTTCCTCATTTAAAGTTGTTATGGTCAGGTTCAATGGCACAAGTTTGAAATATTTAAACTTGCATTATTTTTCTACCTTAAAAATGTCCATTACATTTTATTTAAATAGAGAGGAATTCTGTGGAGTTGGGGATATTTTCCTTCACTCTAAATCTTTTTTATTCTTTCTCGCACTTTTCTTTCTCTTCCTTTTATGAAAATGAAAGGGAGAGAGGAAGAAGCAGAAAACAGCCCAAATAGCTCCCCTCTTCAATTGGCTCCAGCCTCCCCGAAATACCAGCTCCCTCAGTCGCAGCCCAGAGAGCTGGGCGCCAGCCAAGACGCTTTCTCCTCTCCGCTTTCAAGACCCACACCGCTCACCTCATTGTTTCACCATATCAAGACTTACCGCCGCAAGCGGAGCGCCCGGTGTTCCAGACCCGCTTTTTCTCCCCTCTCGTTGCCATCGCCATGGGGACCCCGAGCACGAGAGAGCACGAGCACGTAATCCGCCGCCTCTAGCCCCCTTTTCTTATCCCTCTCACAAATCGAGCCTAGGGTTTCCTCCTTCCTGGCCACGGCACAGTGAGAATCCACCCAAGATCGCCGCCCCGGACTCCCGAAGCGATCCGGGAGCCTGCTCGCCGCCGGGCGTGGCTTCTCCGCCACCACCGACGGCGCGCATTTTGTCCATTTTCTCCTCGCCGCTCACGACCACGACAAGCCCACTACGGAGGCCCGGTTCGCTGTTCACCGACGCCACTGCTTGCTCTTCTTCTCGCCAGAGATCCGGCGAATTTCAGAGCTCCAACTCGCCACCGCCAGCCATTGCTCCGCCGTTTCGTCCTAGGGTAAGGAGGTATAACCCCTTCCTCCTCGCTTCTTTCCGCTGCCGCTTAGTTCCCCAGAGCGTAGGGTCCGCCCGTGTCTTTGCCGCATGCGCAGGTCTCGGCATGTCCGAGGTTGTGGGTTCAGCTGCTTTGGCTGCCAGATGCCACACTCAGCCACGCCTGCTTGTTCCGTCTTTGTTCCCTGTGGTGCCCTCAGCGCACTCCAGCCTTGGCCGAGGGCGCAGAGCTCTGAGCGCCTGCCTCGCCGGAGTCGGCCCTGCGGTGTTGTCTCTGCCTCAGCCTGGGCCCTGCGTTAGTTAGTCAAGTAGCCTTCACCCGTGATCCCACTGAATCTCCTTCCCTAGCCGAGCTGGTCGACTCTCTGCTTACACCACGCGCACTGGTTCAACTCCAGCGCCACTGCCCCCTTTTTATCTCTCTTATTTTCGCTTTCCTTCGTGCTTCCTCTCGCAGACTGTGAGTTAAGGACCTCGAGCCTTCCTTCTACCAAGCGCTGGGCCCAAATTTCAGTGGTAACAGGGGAGGGTTTCCACCGGGAGACCCGGTTCGAACTCTCGGGCCTCTTTTTTCTCCCCCTTTTAGAACCCATTTTCACCTCTGTCTCTATGATGTTGGGGGCCTCTTGTCACCCTTCAAAGACCCTTCATGCATATTTTTTTTTCCTGCTTCCCTAGTTTCTTTCCAAAGATTGCTTCCTCATTTCTGCTTTTAGGCATGTCCAAATCTGACATTTCCAAATATGGAAATTGCCACTTCGTTAGTTTCCTTTTAGGCAGGTTTTAACTTGTTGTTTTGTGATGTTTTCCCTAATGCAACCCTAACATATTATATATGTTTTTGGGTAGAAAAATCCCACCAACTCAAGTGGTGTCATTATTTTGCATTTGGGCAAGTTTGTGTTCATGTCTTTTGCATCTTCATTATGTGTTGTTTTATGTTGGGCATATTTAATTGATTGTGCTATGAGGTAGTTTGTACACATGCATGGTTTTGTTTCTTCATGTATGTTATCGAGGTTTCTCACTATTCTTATTTTGCCCGCCATATTCCAATCCGCGGCATCCGCTTCCGTGATTCTATATCGATTTCTCATCGAAATCATCTCATCTTTCCGATGGCATGCTTGGTTTGCCAAGATGATGCCTGGTTTTCCATTTACCTTCCGGAGTGCACTTACGCATTGCATATCACTTCTTGCATTTCATGTCATGTTGCATCATGTTGATTGTGCATTGCACCGTGATTTATTGTGGTTCCTTGTTTTGTTGTTGCTTTGGGTAGAGCCGGAGACGAGAACGCTTTACGAGGAACCTGTTGAGAACGCCGAGGATCAAGCTTTCACAACTCGAGAACATTGCGCAAGATGACCATACCTCGAAATCACTTCTATCTTTTGCTATGCTAGTTGCTCGCTTCTTTGCTATGCCTATGCTACGATGCCTACCACTTGCTATGTCATGCCACCCATATTGCCATGTCAGCCCCTAACCATCCTTTCCTAGCAAACCGTTGATTGGCTATGTTACCGCTTCGCCAAAGCCCTCTTATAGCGCTGTTAGTTGCATGTGAATTGAGATTTGTTCCTTGTTGAACATGGAGATGTTGTTCCTCTTGGAACATGTTTACTTGTTGGGGATATCACAATATATATATATATCTGCTATGTTTAACACATCTATATACTTGGTAAAGGGTGGAAGGCTCGGCCTTATGCCCGGTGTTTTGTCTCCACTCTTGCCACCCTAGTTTCGCCATACCCGTGTTATGTTCCTTGATTTTATGCTCTTACACCTTGGGTGATTTATGGGACCCCTTGACAGTTCGCTTTGAATAAGACTCGCCCAAAGAAGGCCCAACATTGGTTTTACCATTTGCCACCTAAGCCTTTTTCCCGGTTTCGCATGAGCCCGAGGGTCATCTTTTATTTTAAACCCCCGGCCAATGCTCCTCCTGAGTGTTGGTCCAAACTAGAGCCACTTGCGGTGCCACCGAGGCAACTTGGGGCATCTTCTTGTTGTCGACGTAGTGTTCATCCGGATGTGCCTCGAGAACTAGATATGTGCAGCTCCTATCGGGATTTGTCGGCACGATCGGGCGGCTTTTGCTGGTCTTGTTTTATTGTCTGTCGAAATGTCTTGTAGTCCGGATTCCGAGATTGATCGGTCTTCCCAGAGAAGGAATAACCTTCGCTGACCGTGAGAGCTTATAATGGGCTAAGTTGGGACACCCCCGCAGGTAATATCTTTCAAAGCCGTGCTCCAAGTTATGAGGCGATGGGAATTTGTTAATGTCCGTTGTAGATAACACAAAGTTGACCTCAATAAAATACACATCAATCAAGGCAGGTGTTCCGTGGATGGTCTCTTCTCATGGAGTCCGGAAGTGAACACGGTGTTGGAGTTATGTCTCGACGTAAGTAGTTCAGGATCACTTCTTGATCAATACTAGTTTCACGAATGCGTTTTGCTTCTCTTCTCGCTTCTTTATGTATGTAGCCACCATATATGCTAGTCGCTTGTGCAGCTCAACTTTACTACCATGTCCTCCCTTGCTTAAATAGTCTTGATCTCAAGGGTGTGAGATTGCTGAGTCCCCTGACTCA
>JAHIAM010010456.1:0-12184 GCA_021605205.1 Aegilops longissima | reverse complement strand
ACTTTCCACCACCGACCCCAAACCACATCCTCCGTGAGCACCGCAGCGAGGAGCGATCACCGGAGCGGGCGGAGCAGGAGGCGCGCTGTGCACCGCCCACCCGCAAGGGCCGCCGAAGGCCGGGCGGTACCGCATGCGGTGGCGGAGGCTGCGGCCGCCAAAAGAGGCTAGCAAAGAGGGCGGCGAAGCGGGCGAGGCGTTGTTTAGCGAGACCGAGACGGGGAGGACGGCCGGCCCGACGAAGTCCCGCCCGCCGCATCGGCGAGGCAGAGGACATCACCGCTCAGCCGAGGCCCCACTCGCCGCAACGGGGGAGGATTTCACCGCCACCGAGGCGCGCCCGCGCAACGAACAGAGGAATCGCCGCCACGCCGAGGCTCCTCCCCGCTCCAACGAGGCCGCCCACATAGAAAATGAGGAAGAGTAGAACACGGTAGGTCACCGCCACGGGTCCAAGTAAGGCCACCGCCGCTACCCTCCGGTTGAAGCCAAGCAAGGCGGGTTGACCATTGACGGCCGTTAGCTTTTTGGCGGCGACGGGAGTCGGAGAGCGCCCGAGAAGAAGGCTGCTTTACTTAATCGCGTGCAATGGCGATCGACACGGGCCCAACAGGCCACATGTCGCTTACGCAATCGCACCTCGCAGCTAAGTCACCAAGCTTCTGCTCGCTCAAGAGAATAGGTGGTAGCTTCGCTAATTAATTATACCTCCAAAGCAACTTTTTAGTTGAAGAATGTATGAAATGTAATGAAACCGCATGTTTATATGAAACCGACTCGTATTAATGAATTTATTTCGATTATGAAATATCAGACACCGGCATTGGATGAACATGCAAAACAATACGACTAGCATTATTCCTGTGGTGATCACCTCGCTTGGAGTTTACATGTACCCTCCGTCCTTTCTAGTCTGCATAAGTTTTGTCTGCAAAAGTATCTCTACTTTGACCAATCTTATACAAAAAGTATGCACTTTCACAATGTGCAAAGTAAAAGGAAAAGGGTACAAAGAGTTTGAGCAGCTTTTAGCATTTCGACATTGCAATCAAACACACAGGCATGGCAATTCATAGAAAACATTCAAAACAATCGATGATTATGCATCTCAAACACCACATGTCGAGGCAATATTTACTTCACAACTAAAGAATAAAGAAAAATTGATCGACGCCCGACAAAGAAAGGGCGCCCCATTAGAAAATACCAAATGCATATCTTGCTAAAATCAATGAGCAAAATTTGATAAGGTTGTCCCATTCCAAAATATAAATGCCTATGATTGTGGAATGGGCAGGGTTTGCCATCTCGACATTGACATGGCACCCGTACAAATAAACTAGTTGTTCTTTTGCGCCCACCAAAATCAACCAAATTCGCTGTAGCTTGTATGATTTTGCCCTTATATGTTGCAACGCCTTGAACTTATCGGCACCTCCTTTCTTGTGGTGGAAATGAATGATTTGATGTATTCATGAACATTTTGTGCAGTTCCCATTGAAATCAAGTCGAGCACCCGCTTGCACAAATACAAAAAGTGATTAGTATAAAGCAAACTGTACTATGAATTGACAGTTTCAACAGCAATACATGGTCCATGTAGAGCACACTTTTAGAAAAATGGAACTCACCGAAAAGAATCCTAGAACAACATTGTACTCAAAGATCACAAGAAAAAATGGAGATTTGTCACCCTTCCGAGCTAAAGTTAGTTTGGTCTTGTGGGGAGTAATGTAACCATCCTTCAATCGCTTCCTTCTAATGAGAAGATAGACAGGGCTTCTTCATCCCGGCATAATTGGAACTAGTCACTTGACGACTCCATATTCTTCTTCGGAGGAAGATGATCCCCAGGCAAAGACAAGAGGACTACTAAATGCTAGCATCCATGTTTGCTTGAAAAAAGGAAAGAAAATATTTAAAACAAAGAGATGAAGGTACTTCTCAAGGACAAAACCACTTTTTCATGACAAGATCTAAATAGTAGCACAACATCAATAGAGATGACAAAGCTCAATCATATGGATGAAATCAAGGCTAGTATCAACCTTTGTCGAGGTTGATTGTTAGAGCATACAGATGAAGCACTTCTCCTAAACCATCCTATCTACCGGGGTGGCCATGCTTACTATATACCCTCGATTAGTTAAATGTTTCCAACATCTTCTTGTGGTTCCACTAAAATATATGGTATCTTCAAAGAAGATCCCTGTTGCACAAGTAGAGATAATTACGATGGCATCAAATCGTGGCAAAACAATTGCTCGCTCCAGCCATAAATAAATTAAATGCAAAACTATATCATTACTTGTGTCATCACAGCCCAAAGGTTTCATTACAGCAACCGGATTTGATTTTTGTTTTTCTTCCGCTTGTTCTTCCCCTTCATCATTTGGTTCAAGAATGCAAAGCTTTCCCTTTCAATGTAAGATTTGATATGTCAATTAGGGAGCACAAGTAAACTAAACTTAATTTTCTCCATGAAAGTGGAAAAATACAGGCCAACATTTGTGAAATATCCTTATCTTACCTCAATGGGATATTACGTGCACATACAGATTGGAAGTCTTGTTCCATTTGTGCAAAGACACTAAAATCAAGCAACATTATTGTACAAGTAGCACAACATATGAAAGCACACTGCAGAATCATGTGAAAGAAGGCTAGTTGAGGGAGTCCTGGACTAGGGGGTGTCCGGATAGCCGAACTATCATCGCGGCCGGACTCCAAGACTATGAAGATACAAGATTGAAGACTTTCCCCTGTCCGGATGGGACTTTCCTTTCGTGGAAGGCAAGCTTGACGGATACGGATATGTAGATCTCCTACCTTGTAACCGACTGGTAACCCTAACCTATCCGTGTCTATATAAACCGGAGGGTTTTAGTCCCAGGACTAACAACAATCATACCATAGGCTAGCTTCTAGGGTTTAGCCTCCTTGATCTCGTGGTAGATCTACTTGTACTACCCTATCATCAATATTAATCAAGGGAGTAGGGTATTACCCATCGAGGGGCCCAACCTGGGTAAAACATCGGGTCCCTTGTCTCCCGTTACCATCCGCTTAGACGCACGGGACCCCTTACCCGAGATCCGCCGGTTTTGACAACCGACATTGGTGCTTTCATTGAGAGTTCTTGTCGCCACCGATAGGCCGATTCCTTTTGATCATCAACAACGACGCGTCTGTGGTGAGACTTTTTCCCGACAGATCTTCAGATTCGGGCGGTTTTGCACCGCGGCCAACCTTGGCCATCCGAGCAGATCGAAGCTACGCCCGCCATCGGTCAGATTTGAAGTTTGAACTATACGGCCGGGTCCGCGGAGACTTGATCTTCGACGGATTCGAGCTATAGCCGAAGCGTGCCGGACCGCCTCGATGGGTATGATCTAGCTCGTTTAACCAAAGGCCCTCGAGGTCGCACCAAAGATCCGCCCGACCCTTAGTCCGGAGCCGGATTCCCGACGAGGACGAGTGGTTGGACACCGCCCGGGGCTACGAATCTATGCCAATTGAGCCAACTCCATCCTTTTGGCGGCTCGGACTTCCAAGGGCCGGACTCCTCTCCGGACCAACCTCCGCCCTCGCCAATCGAATCCAATTGGGCGCCGGTCATGGAGTTCACCGCCGGGCATCTTTTCAAGACTCGCCTTTGGCGACATCCTGAATTCACTAAAGTTCTCTTTATCCGGAGAGCCCCGGCCGGACTACGGACAGAAGGTTGGGATGCGGACGGAAGAAATTCAACGCCCACCCACCACCCACTTTGTAGCCACCGCCGATGATTTAACCGACATGCTCGACTTGACCAAGACATCGACGGTATGGACGAAATGCCGGAGACGCACCAAGACCCAAAGCCAAAGGCATCGGAAGGCCACCTCATCATACGAATATACATGGTGGACATCCCAAAAGATGGGAACGGCGATGGAAAACGGAGGATGACCCTCCAAGAAGCAAACCGAACGCCGACGCCACGGGCGCCGCCTAAATCCCGCCATAGTAAAACGGTGATTCCGCACGGAAGATAATAACACCCCGGAAAGGCCAAGACAACCCCTCCAAAGATGACTCAAAGACAGAGGAGGAGAAGCAAGTCCGCACGATAATGCGGCGAAAGAGAGGTAGAGGACGATAATTATGCGCCCCTCCAAGATGAGGAAAGCCTCAACGACGATTTAATTTGTCGGCCCGAGGATCCCGCCGAGCAGAGCGCTTTCAAACGCAGGCTTATAGCCACGCAAGCAGCCTCAAAAAAAGGCAAAACAGCTTAGAGTGACTAAGACCTGTTAGCCGACAATGGACCAAGTCCTTATTACCAAGAGTATGAACTCAACGCCTCCAAAAGTTATCCCAAACGCAGGCGCCTCGACCGAGGAGGAAGCACCCAAGTCACCAACAGATGACATGGCAGATCGCCACCCGGGTCATGGGCCAGAAGCCTCTCGGCCTTCCCAAGCCACACCCGACCTCCAAAAAGTACCAAGGCACGGAAAACGCCCGGACTTTAGATATATTGGAGGATAAGGCAAAACATACAAAGATCGATCTAGGATCGCGGGGCCCAACGACTGGATGATTACCGCCACCCGGATAAAAAAACCCGCCGGGCCGAACACGGAGACAAAGCTCATATGAGCTACGCCATGATATAGCCCAAACAGAGGGCCAAGACACCCACTATGCTTCATGATGAAGTAATGGATCATCAAACCCGAGGGCTTCAAACCCAAACATCGAATCATACGATGGTACCACAGATCCCGGTTGGATCGAGGACTATCTCCTCCAATCCATATGGCCCGGGTGATGATCTACATGCCATCAAATACCTCCCACTCAAGCTTAAAGGACCAGCTCGGCATTGGCTCAACAAATTGCCGCCAGAATCAATTGGTTGTTGGGAGGACCCGAAGCCGATTCCTTGATAACTTCCGTGGCACATATGTGCGACCCCCGTGGCCGGGACCTTAGCCAATAATTCAGCAGCCAAGAATCGCCGCATAACCCGACACCGGTTCAAAAAGAAAAATCAAATTGATCGTCGGATGCAGAGGCCCTTGCAGCCTTCAAACATAACATCCCGGGAAATGGGGCTTGCCCGCACCTAGGACAGGAAAAGCTGAAACCATGGCAGCCCTCACAACACTCATGACCCGCTTTTGGGAGAGGACATTTAGCTCGGCAACAACTTGGCCAAACACCCCGATGTTCGGATACCAAGGAAGCAATGGGGTGGCCGCACAAGAAAAGCGCCCATTAACGGCGATAATGTAAGATACGGCCCAATGCCGGATTCAGAGGCTCTAAACCCGTCAGGGAAGAAGCCATTCAAAAGAAATACCAGTGCCCCAACTTGGACCGAATACTGATCGCTTGTGCGATACATGGCACCTCGAAAACCAGCCAATCACACCAACAGGGATTGTGGGTGTTCAAGCAAGCAGCAAGTTAAGTGTCAACTCAATGACAAGGGCTGTATAGCGATGATGAGGAAGAGCCCCGCCACCGAACAATAGAGGATGAAGGGCTTTCCACAACAAGTGCGGACGGTGAATATGATATACGCAACCCACATACCCAAAAGGGAGCGGAAGGCACTAAGGGACGATATGCGATGAGCAGTCGCCCAAAGTTCAACCCATGGTCTTCTTGCCCGATCACCTTCGATCAAGGGACCACCCCACTAGCATTCGCTATGGCGGTTTCGCCGCATTGGTTCTTGACCCAATTATTGACGGATTTCACCTCACCGAGTCCTCGATGGACGGCGGTAGCAGCTGAACTCGCTTTATCGTGATACAGGCGCAAAATGGGCATAGACCCTCAAGGATTAAACCTACTAAGATGACCTTTAAAGGCGCCATACCGGTGTAGAGGCCAATGCTGTGCTCGCCTACACTCGAAGTGGTCTTCGGATCCCCGGATAACTTCCGCTTAAGAGTTAATCTTCGACATAGTCCTGCTCAGAAGCGGCTATCACGCGACTGCTTGGATGAACCGCATTTGAAAGTTCAATGCGGTGCCGCACCACGCATAGCCCAAGCTCAAGATGCCAGCCCTCGAGGAGTAATCATGGTCAATGGAAACACGAACGCCTTCTCCGAACGGAGGAGCACACGGCGCCTCGCGCGGAGGTACAAAGCAACCTCTCACAGCAATTCTCGAGTCCGCCACTAAACGTCCGGACACCGCTGGCTACCGGAGTAACCTACAACAAGACCGCCGCACGATCCAAGCACGCCAGAGTAATCCGCCCCAACCCCAGCCCTGCGAATTGCGAGCGATTACGCTGCACATAACTACGCCCGGAGATACCATGGGCATAGGAGGGGCACACCACGGCATGCCCGAGCGGCTAAACCGCACTGTGGGCCCCTGATTGTGTCATTCTTTTTTTTCCTTTTTCTTTTTCAGACTCCGCTTTCGAAGTCCTCGTCCGCACTAGAATCGCCAACTCACGATGCAACAGCCAGGAAGCGTAAAGTTACGCCGAGTGTCCAGTGGTCTCTACTACGAGCATTATACCTGTTTTACATACCATCCCGCAGCTTACCCCTCGAGGGGACATGTTAAATAGTCCCATCCCTTGCTTATCGCACAATTTGTATCGCTCTGCTTTTATTTGCGCTTTTTTAATAACCAATATATAGCTCTTGCCTATTATCGCACTCTTTCTTTATCTATATATATGTTCATTCATGACATGTTGCACCTGTACACTTTGGTAACGCTAATACAACGTGGGCTTAAGTACCTAAATTATGGTGTGACAAGTCAACACTTTCACAAGCGGCACCCGAACTTATAGCATTATATGCACCAATCATGTCTTGGGTCATAGTTGGCTCCTGCCCCGTGTTTTGGTACCTTACGCTTCGCTATATCGCTAAGGTAGATCAGGAGAACCATGCGATTGTGCCTCAGCTTGAGCTGGGTCGAGCACCTCAAAGGAGAAAGCTAAAACTGACTCACATGATAGGGGCGAGAGCCGGCCGTTGTTCGAGAGGTTTTTCGGTCCCTAAAGACTTATGCCGCTTAGAGGAGGAACCGAATTGTCCGCCAAGGCGTGATAGCGCCTCGAACTCGGTCTTCCGAATACTAGGGGCTTCGGCCAAATTTAAAATTATAGAATTCTATGGCTAAGGAGAGTGTTCAAGCATTATAAGTCCGCGTTGCCTTGTTCGGTTGCGTTGAGCGCCTCAGATGGACCCAAGAATGGGAACAAGAGTGCTCAAGTTTATCCCAACACCCTCAAAGACTCGTGGCATGTGGGGTGAAGCCAACGACTTTGCCATCTCTCAAATTTGATAAACGGTCCCATGTGGTAATAATATTTTAAATTAATAAGCGCCAAGCTTAGCGCATATGAACAAGCTTCAGCCGCACAGATAACAAATGCGAGTCTATTCAAAAATTACATCTTTGGAGCACTTATCCGCTATTCAAGGCATTCCTTCAGAGGCGGCCCTCATAGTACATTTCCTGGCGTATGATGCTCCTTGCCCTTTCTAGGGTTCGTGGCCCATCATAAGCTTCTTCCGCATCCAGTTTGCCCCAAAGGCGCTTTAGCACGCGCAAGGGGCCCGACGGGCACCTTTCAATGCGTGACGGAGCGCTTGATGATTTCAATCCGTGGATGAAGGCCCACCATCCGCCGCACTAAGCCAAGTAGCTCCTGTGCATGGCTTCCAATGGCCACAATCGAACTATAAGGCCCTCATGGCCAATTGCTCGCGACCTGTGGAGCTCGACTCAGCCGCTTCTACTGGTCGCTCAGTGGCATTGACGCTCGGGTCTCAGCATACGAGACCGTATCACCTTTCTCCACGAAGCTCCTCTCCTGGCGCGCTGGAGAACGCGCAAAGATCCGATACACTCACGAGGCAGATCCGCGAACGCCCCGAGAGCTCTGAATCCGGTAAGTAATAGGTAATTCACTTTCACATGCTTGCTTTGCATAAAGAATGCCTTACCCGCCGCTATCTTCTTTAACGATTCAATTTCTTGAGGGCTTTTGGGCTTCGCCTTAGTGCTTTGGCACTCTCAAGAGCCGAGGCAAGCCTTGACTCTCGAGTTCGAGTCACGCCCAAACTCTCGTTTTTTCACGAGAGCTGGAGCTCTTGCCGTGATTCTCGCCATGCTCGCCTTCTTCTGTCTGGGCAGGCCGCTGCGGTCATGAGCTGCCAACACGGACATCGCTCTTCTGTGGTCGCCACCTGCTCGTGGGCCCCAAAGACCTATGTTATCTTCTTTTATTTTGCAACCAAAACCTTTCTATAAGGTATTTCTTTAATAAGGTATTATTTACCTTCCTTGTCCTAGCTGCTTCTTGGCAAGGCCAGGCCTGTTTCGGACCGCCGAGGCTTTTGCTTCAATGCATCAATTTCCATACATAGTAAAGGACAGAGGTCAAGAAATAAGAATGTGATTCCCATATTGACATACTTATGTTAGACTCACAGATATCTCTTTAGATCCTTAGTCCGCTTTTCTTCCTAACATCGAACTAAGCATCAGGCTACCGCTCATGCGCGTAATATTTTTACATATTCTAAACTTACCTCAAAGCCTCGTTAGAAGGCTGGTACAAAGCTTCGGTCACCCGCTTGGCGGATCGACTCGTCCGGATCACCGCACTATAATAAAGGCGGTGCTCCTTCGATGAGGCGCTTAAGCGCCCAAGAAGTTATCCGTGCCTCAAGTTGACGGAGGACACCGGGCGTTTACCCTTCTTACGAAGGGGCCGCTGCCGGACTTCGAGCCATTGAAGGTTCCATTATGGAGTCCGGACAAGGGTCGGGCTTAGAGCCCCTGGGGTCTCGCCCCACGCAATCGGAGTCCGGAGGTTGCTTTGGCACCTCCCGCGCACACCTCCTCTTGACCAGGCCCCCTTGGGGCACCACTCGCATCGTCTGCAGCAGTGAGGCGGAGGCATGACCGAAGTGAAGTACTCCATTTCCGACGAACCTGTGGAACCGCTGACGGTGGGCGAACTCGCTTGGGCGGCTGCATGATTGTTCGCATTAGAGAACACTATGCAATGAAAAGCCATGGGTATCGAATAGCCACGATCTCGCCAGGGCTTAGCCTCGCTGCTACTCCTCCTCCGCTGCCGACGACGCTGGTAGAGAAGTCCGGAGGAAGGGTCCTTCCTTCAGGGACCCTCCGGACTCCCTGCCTAGAGCGGCCTTTTCTCTTCTCTCCCGCTGGGAGAGAGGCTTTTATCCTCCTCCTCGTTCTCGTGGAGAAGATTCTGTCAGAATCGACAGACCAGCGCCGAGCTCCTTCAGGTCCCGCTGCCTCCTTTCTTGGTTTCTTCTCCGCACCACATGAGGTAATGGAGCCAGAGCCCTCACAATCAAAGGGCCCGCTGGTCTTCAAGGCAAAGGAGCTCGGACAGTTAATCTGTCTCAACGCTTTTCAGCCACCCCTCACAAAGGTTAGGGAGTTTAGATCCTGCAATAGAGTCAATCTATGAAAAAAGAGTCCCGTAAAGGGTAAAATAACTTACCTCGCTGGGCTTGATGTTGCGGTAGCTGAATCCGCCGATCTTCAGAAGCGGATGTGGGAGCCTCCGCGCTTTTGACAACACTCTTCCGTGCATCTTCGCATATGGTGTCAAGAGCCTTATCGAGTTGGGTGCTGTGCCGATCGAACTCCCACAATTTGAAGGCCCGGCAGTTGGCATGGGAGAATCCGCGGATGAGCATCACATGGATTATGTTGACAAGCCTGAGATTCTTGTCCACCAGGTTTCGACGATGTTTTGAGTCCGGATAGCTCGCCCAAATTCCCCACGCCAGCCCGCTCTTTTCCATGATGAGAGCCGTGGGGAAGCCAGATCTGAATGTGGGGCCGCCACCATTTGGGGTCGCGCTGCTCGGTGATATAGAACCACCCCGATCGCCACCCCTTTATTGTTCCACAAAGGAGCCTCGAGCCATAGGACTTTTACCATCTTGTTAACCATGGCGCTCAAGACTTTCGCTTGACGGCCTCCTACTACCTTTTGGTCGATGTTGAAGATCTTCACCATAAGTCAAGTGAGGCTGGATGCGAGGAAGGCCTCGCATACCCACGATAAATGCCGAGATGTTGAGGATGAAATTCGGCCAGATCGGGAAGTCCAGGCCATAGTAGAACATGAGCCTCTTGACAAATGGGTGAAGTGGAAAACCTAGTCCAAGGAGGAAGTGGGGAGAAACACCACCTCTCATGGGGCTCGGGGTTGAATGAGCTGCCCCTGACGGGCAGCCTGCGCATGTCGCCGGACAAGTATCCGCCTCCTGCAGCTTTTGGATGTGCCCTCCCGTGGACGGGAGGAGGCCATCCACCTGCCTCCCGCCTCCCGACATAGTTGGAGAAGGTTGAGGTGGGGTGTGATAACTGGGCGCCTGGAGCCTGAAAGCAAGGAAATGGATAAGCAAAGGAGGAAGAGGGCGAGGTGAAAAGGTGGATCCTTATCCCTTATATGGACTCTAAGCGGCGCGCCCCCACCAGCCTCGGGTAAAACTCGCTATCTCCCAAGCCACTGTAATCAATGGCGCTGGATGGGTTACGCAACTCCGTATTGATGAGAATCCTGAATAAGGGGCATGATCTATGCTTTGATAAGATGTGCCAGTGAAACTGCTCGCTAAACGCCACCTGAGGTGGGGAAAGAAGAAAACGTATTCATATAAAGGTCTGGTCTGGTGTGATGTCACGCTGAATATGTCAGCAGATCTGTGTAAAATTATTCTCCTACGGTGGTATGTGGAACTTGTTTTGCAGAGTCGGACACTATCCTTGTGTTCAAAACCTTCTATGAAGTATTCGGAGGAGGAACCCGCCTTGCAATGCCGAAGATAACATGCGCCACCGGACTGGTTGTCATTGAAGCCCCGTTCAGTGGCCAATGAGGGAGTCCTCGATTAGGGGTGTCCGATATAGCCGACTATCATCGCGGCCGACTCCAAGACTATGAAGATACAAGATTGAAGACTTCATTCCGTGTCCGGATGGGACTTTCCTTGGCGTGGAAGGCAAGCTTACGGATACGGATATGTAGATCTCCTACCATTGTAACCCACTCTGTAACCCTAACTATCCGTGTCTATATAAACTGAGGGTTTTAGTCCCAGGGACTAACAACAATCATACCATAGGCTAGCTTCTAGGGTTTAGCCTCCTTGATCTCGTGGTAGATCTACTCTTGTACTACCCATATCATCAATATTAATCAAGGTGAGTAGGGTATTACCTCCATCGAGAGGGCCCGAACCTGGGTAAAACATCGTGTCCCTTGTCTCCTATTACCATCCGCCTAGACGCGACAGTTCTGGGACCCCTACTCGAGATCCGTACGGTTTTCGACACCGGTTAATTAGTAATTCGATCTCTCATAATGCGTGAATTAAACAACTTCACAAGAAGAAGATCTGAACCAAATTCACTTTAACGGTTAGGAAGTAAGATCTCCTCTTGTAGTTCCACTAAGATCAAGTAATCAAGAAATTGGGTTGGAATTTGTTGAACGCAAAAACACTTTAAACAAAAGTGTTTTGTGCAAAGGAACAAAATCACAATGGCAACGAGGTGAAGTAGATAACCTAACGAGGTGCAAATGAAACAATTAGTGGTCAATAACGGTAGATGACAGGGCCAACAAAAACAAGCATCTACCTTATCTAAATGGGAAAGAAAAAGACAAGAGCATTTCTCAAATGGGCATTGATTAATATTAAATAGAGATTATATTAACAATAAAATTGCTAAACATGTAATTTTATTTTAATCATGCATTGCATCAATTTTCCAAAGCATTATTAGAGGGTGTTTGTTTACGGACATTTTGGTGTAGGGACTAAAAACTCCATGTCATCCCATCTAAAAAACAGGAGGGACTTTAGGGACTAAAAGGGGCATTTGGGATAAAAGAAAGAAGACCCCGAGGGAGTCTTTTGGGACTTTTTCCAACAGTTGCCCCGCCACGATCGATGTTGTTTCTATTAGTTCATTACTAGGGGTAACATGGTTTTTTAGCATGTCATTTAATAACCTCTAGTCCATGTTTGTCCCTGAACCAAGTAGGGACTAGGAGTTTTTAATCAAAAGGGGCCTTAGATTAACAAAGCTAATGAGTTGCACCAAAGGATTTAAAGACCATTGCATCTACCGATGTACTATGGTCATG
>JAHIAM010010455.1:0-10186 GCA_021605205.1 Aegilops longissima | reverse complement strand
AAGTAAATGGATACTACTAAAAGCCTCAAGATAGTGGAGTATCGTGGATGGCCCTCTCGGGATGACGAGAGAGGATCCACGTGGAGTATTGTGATGGTGATTAGTGGACTCTGTACGACAAAATGCTTTACAAAGTGTGTCACGAGGATAGCTTAGCCAAGAGTCAAAGCTGGCTTGTCTGCAAATAACTCCACTTCCTTCCTTGAGAATGTGCATGTATGATAGGATTCTGTAGAAGACTTGTGAGTACTTTTGTACTCATGTTTGCTTAATCAATATTTTCAGAGGACTATACTACCCTCCGACGGATTCTATGTAGATGTTGACTTCGATTTAGTAAGCTAGCCACCTGTGGCGCATCTAAGACTTGTGAAGGGCCATTGTAGATAGAAAGGCTCCAACAAGCTTTCTTTCTTTCTAGAGTCTCAGATCACTAGTTTGCTTCCGCATGTGCTTGTATGATTGTATGATTTGAGTGTTGGGTCATGTGACCCCTACCTGTATGACTATAGTTATGTATGGCTCCTGAGCCTCTTAAATAAAGTACTTGAGTTGTAGAGTTTTGTTGTGATGCCTTGTTGTATTTACTCATATCGGGCATATTATGCGGTATGATTGAAATGCTTGGTATGAGTGGGATCCGACAAACTAGTTGTTTATCCTTGGCAGCCTCTCATATGGGGAAATGTAGTCTCGTGCTTCCGAGCGATAGTAGTCCGCTACAGCCCGTTCACCGGAGTCCTCGCTAGCCCAAAGACTACCGCTTGGACACTTGATCGGCCGGCATGTGATTCATTTCGCTCTTATGTCCTGTTCCTTCGGGAAATGTCACGCGGTGATATTCGAGTCCTGCCTAGCTCTGCCATGCTCCGGGATACCGGAGTCCTCATAGCCCAAAGGTACAGCCCGAATTCATACGCTGATGACCGACATGCTCAAGTGATTCATGTATGCCTGTCCCCATAGGTTAGTGCCGCTTGGTTCACGACCAGCCATGTCGGCCCGGTTCTTTGTCATGTGGATGCTAGCGACACTATCATATACGTGAGCCAAAAGGCTAAACGGTCCCGGCCATGGTAAGGCGACACCTGGGAATACCGCTGTGAGGCCGCAAAGTGATATGAGGTGTTACCAGCTAGGTCGATGTGACTTGAATCGGGTCCCGACAGCTGGCATCAGAAAGGGCTGCCTGTAGGTTCGCTAAGCCAAACTGGTCAAGTTGAGTCTAGAAATGCTTTAGTTATATGTAGGGAATTGATTGTGGAGGAACGAAGGCTCTTTTTACTCTTTACCTTATGCCCTCCGATCCGAGTCATCCTCTTCTCATTCGACGGGTATAGGACTAGGCTCTCTTCTCTATCAGTTCACGGTTACTAATCCGTAGTAACTTATAGGATTGTTGGTTACATCCTCGCTCAGTGCTACTAAATTTTAGTATGCTATCATTTGAACCGTAACCTTGATATGATGTTGTTGAGTGGTTTTGCAATCTGATTTTGAATGTCTCAAATCTGATTTTGAGCATTTACGATGTTATGCTGCCCGATTTTCCCTAGAAATTCTAATGCCTTTGCATTGTGGCTGTGCTTTCAGATGGCCACCCGCTCCGTAACCAAGTGGTTCGCTCGACCTTCGCTGTATTGATGTGCGGTCACACGCCATGTTGGTTAGGGTGATGATTGAGGCTGGTTATCGATGGTATCCTCAATATACCGCCGAGGAGCAGTTTAGGATTTCAATCAAAGCCAATATCTATGCACGGTCCGGATTTATCCATCTTATCCCGGAGCTATCGAGCCACTTCATCGCTCTTATGGGCTCGAATCACTATTGGAATGTCGTGCAAGATGCAGCCTATTCCATGATGACTATTATTCGAGCCGTAACTCGCTTTGGCGAGCAACACCGATTTCGCTATATGCCAAGATCCCTCCCCGGGCGCATGGCTACCTTCGTGGTTTGTACAGCGATGCATCCCATGAGGACTCACCTTCGCACTACTACCGAGTTGTTGGAGGACAAGGACCGTGAGAACCGGCCTTGCGATGGAGCTTTTTAATGCCCGCTCACCACTGGCTACTCGACTAGGTTTGCACCGCCGTGCAAGCCGGATATATGGACATGAGAGACTTGTACTGTAAGGGCGAGTCTGCTGACTTTATGGAGTGGCGGAGGTTGAGGCATCACCTCCTCGTGGGCCTCTGCCTCGCCACCGCTTGTTGGTCCACGGCCACATCCGAGTCCTTATGGTCCACAGCCCCACAGATTGTCTGCTTCCTGACGATCATGTTCCACTTCTGTGTCTGGGTGGTGACTTCTATGAGGACTACTATGGAGCTGCTCGAGATAGTAGTAGTATTCCTAGTATGGTAATAGTTGTGTTTCCACCGTCTCCGCGTGACTCGTGGAATACGACTTAGTGTGTATCGCTCCTAAGTGTAGAAAATAATGTATAGGAGTTGGAATGCTTCCGATGAGATGTAACGCCTTTCCTTATAGTTGTACTCTCAGTGCTTGTACTAAACTATGAATGGTGTGTATGACCGATGGTATATATATATATGGCAGTTTTATATTACCATGTCATACGGATGAACATCTTTGCATTCCATGCTGTCCATTACCTTCCGCACTTCCTTGTTAAATTCTGCCATCCTGGTTTAAACCTTTGCTTTGTCTCCTGTGATGGTCAACACTGATACTCCCTGCTGCTCCAGAAAGGAGAAGCCAGCAGCAGTGTGGAATCCCGAACCGCCATCTTTGGCCGAGGTGATGCGAAGGTAACGCATTGGTAAACCAACCGCTTATTGGAGCGGATTGAACAAAACACAGCACCCAGCCAAGAAACGATGTGGTTTCACCAATGATTTCGCTGCTATATCTCCAAAATTAAATTTCCCGAGCTCTCGACGCAGATGATTGGTCCAAAGATCCACCAAAGCTGCTGCCGCCAACGTGGCCGAGGTGAAAGGTTACCTTTGCCCTATCATCCGAAGGCCCCGCTAGTCTTCGTGGGAAAATTATGAGGCTATGGTCCGCTGACAAGTTACAACTTGGGATGAATTCAAGTCCGCCTTCCGTGAGCACCATATTCCGTAGGTCTTATGGACCGCAAACTGAGGAATTCTGCGCACCCAAGGTAGGTCGAAAGGATGCCTCAACCGTGAATTTGGGAGGTTAGCACGTTATGCTCCCAAGAAGTTTCTACCGATGCTAAGAAGCGGCAAGGTTCCGCAGACTTAGCCTGAGCTAGCCGAGATCTCCGCTCGCATGAGTGTACCTCTTCCCGGTTAGTCAATAAGGCTATCAGCCAAACGGGCAATTGATTTTGAGGCTTCACGCAAGCACATCCGTGATTCGATCGCCATCCGCTCGATCCTGTAGCCGGGTTTGGGTTCCAAATCGCTCTACCACCTAGGTTCACCCCGAGGCCATCCTTCGAGGCGCCCCCCAACCAGCCGATTTTCCACCCAAGACTTATGGAGGTCCAACTGCTAATGCTGCCCACGCCCAAATGTGATAACTTGCTTCAATGTGGAGAGACGGCCACTATATCCGAGAGTGTCCCCGTAACAACCCCAATCAAGCCGGAAATCTGGTCAGCAAGCCAGCAGGAAAGGTGCCCTATTAAACGCTTGCCACCGCCTGGCCATGTCAACTATGTCTCCGCCAAGAAACCTATGAGGATCCCAACGCCGCCCTCGGTACGCTTTCTTGTTAATTGCCATCCGCAACGTCTTTTGATATCGAGCATCTCATTCATTTATTTCAGAGCTATGCTCGATTGCACAACACCACATTCCGTGACATGCCTACCTCCATGGAAATTAAACTCCTGGTTCTAGATGGCAAACCTCTAGAATAAGTCATGGAATGAAATTTTGTCGATGATTAGTCTTTCTTGCATCTCTAATAGCTCTAAGTCCCTGACATAAACATCATCTTGGGTATGGACCGGATGTCAGCCCATTATGCTAAGATTGATTGCTCTACTAGAACTGCTCAACTTACCATCCTTCGGCAAACAAGGATGTTTTAACCCGAGTGTCTAAGCGCCACTTTACTCCTTAAATGCCAACCCCTTCCGCATCTCAAGATATTCCGTAGTCCGTGATTTTCCGGATGTCTTTCCGAAGAACTGCCGTGTTCCACCCGACAGGATGTCGAGTTCGTGATAGATCTTATTCCTAACCGCCCCAATCTCTAGAAGACCTTATAAGATGGCACCCTAGAACTAGCTGAACTTAAGAAACAACTCGATGAGTCCTTGCAAAAGGGTTTCATCCGCCTAGTTCATCTCCATGGGCTTGCCCCTCCCTCTTCGCAAGAAGAAGGATGGTACGGATCGGATGGTTGTAGATTACCAAGCAATTTGGTCACTATCAAGAACAAGTATCCGCCCTCGGATCAACGACCGTATGATCAGCTCGCGGATCCTCGCCTTTTCCAAGATGGATTTGAGGTTGGCTACCATCAAATCAAAATCAAGAACGGGACATTCCTAAACGGCCTTTGTCACTCGTTATGGCCAATACGAGTACACCGTCATGTCCTTCGGATTAACCAATGCTCCAGCCACCTTCTCTCGTTAATGAACTCAATCTTCATGGAGTATTGGATAAATTCGTCGTGGTATACCTCGATGATATACTCATCTACTCCAAGAATGAGGAAGAACATGCCAACACCTAAGGCTAGTATTGATGAAACTTCGAGAGCACCGCCTTTATGCCAAATTCTCTAAATGTGAATTCGTTACCGTATGACCTATCTAGGACATGTAATCTCCGTAAGGGCATTTGCAATCCCGAAGAAGTTCAAGCCGCCCTGATTGGACTCCACCTGAATCGGTCAAGCAAGTTCGAGTTTTCGTTTAGCAAGCTATTGCCGCTTCGCCGAGAATTTCTAAAGTTGTAAACCTCTAACCAACTCCTCAAGAAAGATAAGAAGTTCAATGGACGCCATAAAGCGAGATTCAGCCAGAACTGAAAAGACGACATCCGCTCCCGCATTTGTTCCACCAGATTTCTAAGGACTTTATTATCTATTACGCGACAAGGACTAGGTTGCATACTCATGCAAGATCGCATGTGATTGCCACGCTTCTATGCCGGCCCACATGAGGATAACTATCCCACACACATCTAGAGCTTGCAGCAAAGGGTTCATGCACTCAAAACCTGGCGACATTACTTCGGGTAATCGCTATAAATCTACACCGATCACCAAAGTCTGAAATATATCTTCACCCAACCGGATTTGAATCTGCAAAGACGTGGTCGAGTTGATTACAGATTTCACTTAGGAATATCTTACACCCTGTGCAAAGCTAATGTCATGCTGACGACTAAGTCGCAAATCTTATTGTAACAATCTGATGTTACAACAAAGTCAACCAATTCTCCACGAGGAATTTCGTAAGTTTAATCTTCACATTGTTCCTCGAGGATTCCTTCCACCGGTGGCGTAAACCACCCTTACGGATCAGATCATAAAGCACGTAAGGTAGATCCGGAATTCTCGTGAGGAGAAACATCAAGAAAGGAGTCCAGATTTTTCTCCATTGATGAACAAGGTGTCGTGTCTTTGAGACCGCCTAGTGGTCCCTAAGGGCCAACCCGAGGCGATTGATCCTAAGGAAGCTCATGACTCTCCTCTCACCATTCATCCCGGTAGTACTAAATGTATCAAGATCTACGCCAGAGGTTTTGGTGGACTAGGATGAAGAGAGAAATCGCCAATACATTGCTAATCGCACGCCCGTCGAAGTTAAAGCAGAGCATCAACGGCCGTCGGTACCCTTCAACCTTTGGAAATTCCTGAATGGAAATGGGATAAAATCGGTATGGATTTCATTACCGGTTTCAGACCAAGAGAGGGAATAATGCTATCTTCGTTGTGTTGATCGCCTTCCAAAGTAGCCCACTTCCTACCCGCTCGTGAGAGTATAACCGCTAGCCAGCTAGCTGAATTGTACATCTCTAATAGTGTCTCTTCATGGTGTTCCATTGAGATTAACTCGCACCGTGGAAGTCTCTTCACCTCTCGATTTTGGGAAAGTTTCAAACGCTATGGGAACTCGCCTCCTTTAGCACCGCTTCCATCCCCAATCAAGTGGTCAAGTAGAACGAGTCAATCAAATCCTAGAGGATATGCTTTAATTCCTCTCTTTCGCATGAATTGGGAGAAATGCCTTCCATTCGCCGAGTTCGCTATAACAATAGTTATCAGCCAGCTTGGCAAAGCCCTTCAAGTTCTTTATGGACGGAAATGTCAACGCCTTAATCGGTCGAACCAGAGACAACCTTGGCCCATATGATTCAGAAGGTAAGAGCAGGTTCAAGTTATTCGTGAGAAATTGAAACAGCCCAATCTCGCCAAAGAGCCAATATGACCGCAAGCATAAGCCTTGACTTATGAAATTGGCGAGAAGGCTTACCTTCGGTTACCCTAAAGGAACCCATCGTTCGTATCAAAGGCAAGTTGGCTCGTTACATTGGACCCTTTCGGCATTCTTGCCAAACGAGGGAAGTTGCCACCAATTGAACTACCTCCGATCTTCCAAGTCCATGATGTCTTCCACGCTTCCAACTCAGCGTGCTTCTGATCCTATCCGGGAAGTGGACCACAACGCTTGATCTCCAAGATAACCTCACCTATCGAGAATATCCCTCAGATCTCGATCAAGCGAGCGCACACCGACGCCGGAATATCAAGTTTCTAAAGGTTCAATGGTCAAACCATCCAGCAAGAAGCAACTTGGGAAAGGGAGGATCGCCTTCACTTGAGTATCCCACCTTTCAGCAGATCCTAAATCTCGGGAGATTCTTTTGAGTGGGGTGAGTTGTCACATCCCGATAGACCATGCATTAGGTGTGCATCATGTTTAAATTTCATTTGAATTTGAAATGGGAAGGCAGAAACCCAACCCCCTTAAATCAACTAGGGTTTACTAAAATTATTTCAATGAACAAATCCTTCAAAATGTTCATCCTTTACTTTGGTTCGTAACCCATGTCAAAGAAGGTGACCATTTTCTAGGTCATCTAAGGTTCTAGGATTAATCCACAAGTTTTGAAATGAGCATTTTAATTATATAAAATATTTTAAATGTTCAAAATTGCAACTAAATGTTTCATGTTGGGAATATTCCAACAAGTGACAGAGCATTTTGGTGATTTTAAAATAGTTTTGGTATTTTAAAACCCCACAAAGTTCGTAAATTAGAAAAGACTAAAAGGAAAACACTGCTGGCGCCCACCGCTGCCCAGCCAGACGGCCATGAAGTGCTGGCTCGGCAGCAGAGCCTGGTGCGCGGCGAGCGCAGGCCGCCACGCCGCCCTTCCACCTCCCGCCTCACCGCCCGGACGACCTTCCACGCCGCCCGACCCCGACACGCCATTTCCCGCCTCTCTCTCGCCCTCGCCATGGCCGACGCCATCGCCGCTGGCCGTCAGAGCGAGCCACCGCCGTTCTGCCCACGAGACCTTGTCCGGTCGCACGCCGACCCCGTAAGCCAAGCCCTCAGCTCTTGCTCGCCGGATCGACCGACCCCACCGCCACCCCGGAGATCCCTTCGCCGCCGCCCAGATCAGACTGCCCTCACCTCGACGAGGTTTCTACGGATCACCGTGAGCTCGCTACTCCTCCCTTCCCCTTTCCTCCGGCACCACAACACCCAACCACGACGCTCAACGCATCACCGGAGCTCGTCGCCGACGAGGTTCGCCACCCAACGCCACGCCACCGTCCATCGTGACTCACCGAGCGCGCTGGGTCTAACATCACACCACGCGCCTCACCTTGCCCTAGCAACTAGTTCCGACATCACCCGAGCCCGCCGCCGCCAAATCACCGGCGCCAACTCCGCCACCCCACCCAACTAACCCACCAATAGCCGCGGCTCATCCTCACTCCACAGATGCTCCTCACCCCATTTGGTGCCCAGTGCAAAGCACTTGCTCCAGCTCGGCTGGCGGCTAGACGCCGCGAAGTTGACCATCGACTCCGATCGTGGGCCCCTGCTGCCTCGAGTCAATGATGTGGACCTCCGTTAACTAATTAGGATTAGTTCTAATTAAGTTAATTAGTTAAACTAACTCGACATGCGGGTCCCATCGGTCATTTGACTCGATGACTCCTGACCCCTCGACACAACGACTTCATGTCGACGATTAATTCAAATTCTGGATTTATTTTGATATAGTAAATTCCGTAATATAATTCAAATTTCAAATGCTTATAACTTTTTATCTATAACTCCAAATGCAAAGATTTATATATGAAAATTATCAAAAATACACTCTATCCATTGGTACAGGTTTCATGCATGTTAAAACAAGTTAACTATGCTGAATAACCAGAATAAGATATTGCACCATTAGGACTAACTCAATGAGCTATCATTTGAATCTTTGATTCAAATGAGTTCATCCCCTGCTCTTTCAACTTGCATTAGGCCAACACACATCCATATTGCCATGTCATAGCATGCATCATATTGTTGCATATTGTCTTGTGTGTTTATTTCGTGTGCTTTCATGATAGGTTCCTCAAGATAACCTCGACTACCCATCCAAGGGCGTTCTACCCCAGCCCATCAGCAAGCAATTCATTGATCATTCCGATAAAACCCATGTTCTCGCTTCGCCTCGCATCGCATTAAGACAACGCGATTCAATGCTTGGTGCAGTAGTTGAACCCACTTCCTTTGCATGACTGTCATTGCCACAAGAATTAGATGAAACCCACTAGTATGTGTAGGAGTTGATTGAGCCATGTTTGTGATTCCTACCATGCTATGCTTGCTATGCTTAGAGTTGTGTCAGTCCGCCTCATCGGGATGATGAACCGGAGTGAAAGGTTGTGTTGGTTCGAGAGTGAAAGTGTTGAACACGATTTGGTAAAGGTATCGATGAGAGGCCATGTAGGAGTACATGGTGGGTTGTTTCATTGAAGCCAACTTAAGAACTGAGATCTGTTTGTGATCCATGAACTAGCTACTACCACCATTGGGCCAAACCAATGGACCCTCTCGCTTCTTAACCACCCTGTTCATAGTCCGGAGTTGCAAGTAGTTTCGTGTTTGTAGTGTCGGGGCGACGCAACGCTGACCTTAGGGGTGGGTTGTTGGTAGGCACCTGGTCGTGTACCGAAATGCCTGTATTCTCGAACCCTGCACACATCGCTCGGGCTGTATGGGAAACCTCGCCGACTCCTCATGGATGGAACCCGAATAGGCGATAAACCGACTAGGGACTTGAGTGTTTAGGTAGGTGAGGCCGACACCCACGCTGGGCTTCCGCTGAAGGTTGCGAGTACATGTCGGTAAACGATTTATAAGTGGTGAGAGCGCAGTGAAGAAGTACACCGCAGGTTAAATATGATCTATTCGAATAGCCGTGTCCACGGAGAAGGACTTCGGTTACCTATATCTTCATAGACAAGTAAATGGATACTACTAAAAGCCTCAAGATAGTGGAGTATCGTGGATGGCTCTGGGATGACGAGAGGATCCACGGGGAGTATTGTGATGGTGATTAGTGGACTTGTACAAAAATGCTTTACAAAGTGTGTCACGAGGATAGCTTAGCCAAGAGTCAAAGCTGGCTTGCTGCAAATAACTCCACTTCCTTCCTTGAGAATGTGCATGTATGAAGGATTCTGTGAAGACTTGCTGAGTACTTTTGTACTCATGTTTGCTTAATCAATATTTTCAGAGGACTATACTACCCTCCGACGGATTCTATGTAGATGTTGACTTCGAAGTAACTAGCCACCTGTGGCGATCTAAGACTTGTGAAGGGCCATTGTAGATAGAAAGGCTCCAAAGCTTTCTTTCTTTCTAGAGTCCGATGACTAGTTTGCTTCGCATGTGCTTGTATGATTGTATGATTTGAGTGTTGGGTCATGTGACCCCTACCTGTATGATATAGATGTATGGCTCCTGAGCCCTTAAATAAAGTACTTGAGTTGTAGAGTTTTGTTGTGATGCCTTGTTGTATTTACCAATCGGGCATATTTGCGGTATGATTGAAATGCTTGGTATGAGGGATCCGAAAACTAGTTGTTTATCCTTGGCAGCCCTCTATGGGGAAATGTAGTTCTGCTTCCGGCGATAGTAGTCCCCACCCGGTTCACTGAGTCCGCTAGCCAAAGACTACCGCTTGGACACTTGACTGGCCGC
>JAHIAM010010454.1:0-16878 GCA_021605205.1 Aegilops longissima | reverse complement strand
CTTCAATGCCCATGAGAGGTAGTCTTGGGTCATTGCTTCCATTGAACTTTGGCATGGTGAATTTTAGCTTGTCAGAAGCGTTGCTCTTCATTGTGTTGTTGGCGATGTTGATGATGACGTCCTTGACGTGGTATGTACTCGTCTTCATGTTGCTCTTGGCGCGGAGGAAGACCATGATCAACTTGCCCTTGTTGAACTTGAGGTTGGGGTGGAGCTTGACGAGCTTGTGGAGGGGCTTGAGGAACTTGACGTTGTACATGAGGTTGGTAGTTCCTCTCTTGGATTTCTTCTCGAAGGGCTTCCTCTTGATTGCGCCGTTCGCGATTGCGGTTGGCGAAGGCTCTACTTGATTCTTGAAGTGCACGTTGCGCCTCAAGAGCTTGCGCTTCACGTTGTTGTTGTTGAAGACGTTGAGCCTTGGCGTCTTGTTCGTCTTGGTGACTACGTGCTCTTTCTTCCTCTTGTTGGCGACGAAGACGTTGTCGTTCTTGGGCTTGAGCAAAAGCCTCTTGGTTTGATTGAGGACGAGGAACTTGAGCATCAATTTGCTCTTGTGAATGCTTGTCATGTAGCGGGTTGCGAGATGCATGACGGTCTTGGCGCGCGGCTCGTCGAAGAGTGTTCGATGACGGTGTACTTGAGTCGTAGAATGTGTCGTCGGAATGTCGACTCGAGCGGCTCCGTCTTGATGATGAAGAAGTGGAATGATGCCGTTTTCTCATCAACGCGCGGATCTCGTCCATTCTTGCATCATTCTCTTCCTTGTGAGCCTCGAACTTGTTGTCGAAGTAGTCTCTTGTACGTTGCTCGGAGAGTCGCAAGTCGGTGGCGAGGTTGTCGATGCGGTCGCTCATTGCTTGTTGTTCTTGGTGCAACGCTCGTTGTGCACCAATCGGAAACTAGATGGATCTCGAAAACAAACCTAATATGAGAAAACTCGGATTGCTGGTGGATATATGGTGGTGGTATATGACAGCGGTGGTGGTATATGGTAGCGGTGGTGGTATATGGATACGGATTGGTGGTGGTAGATGGATACGGATTGGTGGTGGTAGATGGATACGGATTCAGAGCGGTGGCGGAAAAGCAATGGTGGTAGATGGCAAGGCGATGATGATGGTGCGGCAGCGGCGTGACAACTTATGACCAGAACTCGAAACTCTAAAAGACTAGACTCTAAGACCAGCAACTTGACACGACGATGCAACCGCAAATTCAACAAAGCAAAACCTAAAAAGATTATGCAAAGGCTCGATTGGTTCGGATATGATGAACTAACCCTAATTTTTTTTGTGGCTTTTTCGTGGACAATAGGTATGAAGAACAGACTCGATCTAAACTACGAAAACTGGAAAATCTCACCGAGCAACCTGGCTCGATACCACTTGATAGAGGCAAAGGTGTCCCGATGTTTCGATGAGATGGTGGCTATCGTTTACGTGGGAGTCGACCTTGACGATCCGACTACGATCGTCGCGAGACGTCGCGCCTTAGCAATCGCTAAACCAACTTCCGAGGGTTATTGACCACGCCGAGCACGATCAACGACCACGAGGGCCTGTTTCCTGCGAGCAAACGAAGAACAAGCAAGAAACTGAGATTGCAATCTGGATATTGCGAATATAAGATGAAAGCTTTATTGATCAAGGTGGGGTTACAGGCGCCTTTATGCAGTCGTTGAACACAAACGAAACGCGAAGTTGCAGCTATGGCGAACTTTTAATCTAAACAAAACCCAAGGTCTAAACGGTGCCCTAAGGGCTGTATATATGGAGGAAGAGGGGAATTTCGTGGCCCTTGGTGGAGGGGTCCAAATCAACCCTAACTCTTGTTTCCCCACACACGGACTCTAAAACAGCCTATACTTAAGTATTTCGAAATTACATGGGCCTGGCCCAATAATAAGGTGACGCAGACACCTAGAATAGCCTCGGGGCGACATTTATGAAGTAGTATCTTGTATATTTCGTCCAAGGCTTCATGCACCCATTATGGTGGCTTCAAAGTCCTGAAATCATCACTTGTAACTCCGTTCTTGTTCCCCTTATGCATGGCATTATCTCCATGCTTGTTCTTGCTCCAATGTCCATCCTTCTCCAAGCTAGGGCCTTCATTTGTAAGCAAAACAAATGTATCCAATTTAGGCAGCATCATATTCTCATGAACATTAGAATCATTACCAAGAAACGAAAGTACCGATAATTTAATTGGCGTCTTGAGCTCTAGTAATTGGTCCAAAGATATGTAGCAAGAGGAGCTGTGGGTGTAACAATGGTATTGATGTCCTCATCAACGAAGTATCAACAAAGAAGCACCAGCAGAGCTTGGCCAGGTGAAGAGGGACACGGGAAGCTCGGCGGGAGGGCTGTTTCACGATGTGGAGGTAGTCCTTGTTGTTGTAGTAGAGGTGCGTTAGGTGCAGCCGGTGGTGGTGGTGGTAGACGCCATGAGCAATTCATTAAACCTGTTATCGAGCTTTGTTTGAACGCCTTCTCAATGCCATCTATCTTCTCCATGGCCTCTTCAAATCTATTTAGCACATCGTCCACCCGCCCACTCATCATTTGTTGAAACTTATCATGTAGCGCTTTGTTTGTCATGTTCTCCCAATCGGTCTAAATAAACTTGTGATCCTGCCATGGTTAGCAGCAATAGAAACACACAAGAATATGATTCACAGACTACTAGGAAGTGGTGGTGGTGGTGTGGTGGACGGTCACAAATCCGTCAAGCAAATCTCAAATTCTTACCAGTTCTTACCCAAGAAGCGGTGGTGATCGGCAACCGATGTAGTCAAAACTCTCAAAGCTTGGATAGAGCGATTACTGTGGAGAGTCAAGCGCACGATGTAGATGTATGTGGAGCTGGGAAGGCTTATAATATGGTAGCAAAAGGGTCAGCAATAATCAATTCAGAGATGCAAAGTTGAATAAGCGCTCAACGACGGTAGATCTTGTCTGGTCCTAGGCTAGACCGTGCTAGAGACGCGAGCCTAGAACACTAACAAAATCACGGCGCTGCACGGAAACAACGGAAAAGCACACTCTGAATTTTTTTTTCGCTCCTTTTTTTTTTGCTTTTTTTTTGCTGCTCTTTTTTTTTTGAAAAATCACTATAATGGCGAGTGTCTCAAAACTCTTCCCAGTCAAATCGACAGATGGGCACGAAATTTTTCGACCAAAAAAATTTTTTTTTTTGCCGGACCCAAAAATGAAACAGGTCAAAAAACTTTCTATAACGGCGATGTCTCAATACACTTAGAAAGACCTAAAATAGGATAGCCGAAAATTTTTCGACAAGTGCGTTTTGGAAATTTTGGGCCTAAACGAGGGTGGTTTCAGACTCTTTTTTTCCGAAACCTACTCCGGCAAGGAAACACGAATCGGAAACTAGATGGATCTCGAAAACAAACCTAATATGAAAAGAACTCGGATTGGTGGTGGATATATGGTTGTGGTATATGGTAGCGGTGGTGGTATATGGATACGGATTGGTGGTGGTATATGGATACGGATTGGTGGTGGTATATGGATACGGATTCAGAGCGGTGGCGGATAAGCAATGGTGGTAGATGCCAAGGCGATGATGATGGTGCGCGGCGCGCGTGACAACTTATGACCGAACTCAAACTCTAAAAGACTAGACTCTAAGACCAAAGAACTTGACACGACGATGCAACCGCAAATTCAACAAAGCAAACCCTAAAAAGATGATGCAAAGGCTCATATTGGTTCGGATATGATGAACTAACCCTAATTTTTTTGTGGCTTTTTCGTGGACTATAGGTATGAAGAATGCACTCGATCTAAACTACAAAAACTGTAAAATCTCACCGAGCAACCCGAAAATCTGATACCACTTGATAGAGGCGAGGTGTCCCGCCTTTCGATGAGATGTGGTTTTCGCTTTGAGGAAGTCGACTTTGACGATCCGACTACTTAACGTCGAGGACGTCGCGCCTTAGCAATCGCTAAACCAACTCCGAGAGGTTATTGACCACACCGAGCACGATCAACGACCACGAGGGTCTGCTTTCCTGCGAGCAAACAAAGAACAAGCAAGAAACTGAGATTGCAATCTGGATATTGCGAATATAAGATGAAAGCTTTATTGATCAAGGTGGGGTTCTGTGGCGCCTTTGTCCGTCGTTGAACACAAACGGCACGCGAAGTTGCAGCTATGGCGAACTTTTAATCTAAACAAAACCCAAGGTCTAAGCGGTGCCCTAAGGGCTGTATATATGGAGGAAGAGGGGAATTTCGTGGCCCTTGGTGGAGGGGTCCAAATCAACCCTAACTCTTGTTTCCCACACATACGGACTCTAAAACAGCCTATACTTAAGTATTTCGAAATTACATGGGCCTGGCCCAATAATAAGGTGACGAAGCACCTAGAATAGCCTATGGACGAATATTATGAAGTGGCATCTTGTATATTTCGTCCAAGGCCTCATGCACTCATTAGGGTGGCTTCAAAGTCCTGGAATCATCACTTGTAACTCCGTTTGTTCTCCTTATGCATGGCATTATCTCCATGCTTGTTCTTGCTCCAATGTCCATCCTTCTCCAAGCTAGGGCCTTCATTTGTAAGCAAAACAAATGTATCCAATTTAGGAAGCATCATATTCTCATGAACATTAGAATCATTACCAAGAAACGAAAGTACCTGATAATTTAATTGGCGTGCGCGAGCTCTAGTAATTGGTCCAGTATATGTAGCAGTAGGGGCTGTGGGTGTAACAATGGTATTGATGTCCTCATCATTAGATGACATGCTTGATGAACTTAGTGGAGCCAACTTTTTCTCAAAAATTGATCTTAAAAGTGGCTATTATCAAATACGCATACAAGAGGGTGATGAATGGAAAACTGCTTTCAAAACCAAATTTGGTTTATATGAGTGGTTAGTGATGCCTATGGGTCTCTCGGAAGCTCCCGGTACTTTTGTGCGTCTTATGCATCATGTGCTTCGTCCTTATATTGGAGTCTTTGTTGTGGTTTACTTTGATGATATTCTTGTGTTTAGCAAAACCATGAAAGAGCACATCAATCATGTAAAATCTGTTTGCAAACTCTTCGCAAGGAAAGCCTTTATGCAAACTTGAAAAATGCACTTTTGGAGTCGACAAAGTGGTTTTCTTGGGTTTTGTTGTTTCCTCAAAGGGTGTCCATGTTGATGAATCTAAAATTGAAGCAATCAAAACTTGGCCCCAACCCACCAATTTGCAACAAGTCTAAGTTTTCTTGGTCTTATGGGTTTCTATCGTCGCTTTGTGAAAGATTTTAGCACAATTGCCGCTCCTTTGCATGCTTTGAGCAAGAAGAATACTCCCTTTGTTTGGGGAACTTTGCAATCAACCGCTTTTGATGAGCTCAAGTCTTTGCTTACTCATGCTCCGCTTCTTGCTTTGCCCAATTTTGACAAAACTTTTGAGGTTCATTGTGATGCAAGTGGTACCGGAATTGGCGGAGTTTTAATGCAAGAAAAACGAGCCATTGCATATTTTAGTGAAAAACTCTCCGGTGCTCAACTTAATTATCCCATATATGACAAAGAATTGTATGCTTTAGTGCGTGTGCTACATGTTTGGGAACATTACCTTAGACCGCATGAGTTTGTCATCCATACCGATCATGAAACGCTGAAGTACCTCAAAGGTCAAACTAAATTGAACAAGCGTCATGCCAAATGGAGTGAATTCATTGAATCTTTTCCTTATGTGATCAAGTACATTAAGGGTAAAGAAAATGTAGTTGCCGACACGCTTTCACGCATAAACATGCTTGTCACTCAACTTGAGTTGAATGTTATTGGTTTTGAGCATATAAAAGACTTGTATGAGCATGACCCCTCTTTTGCTTCTCCTTATGCTAAGTGTTTGACGACACGCCTTGGGAACAATATTACATCAAGGATGGTTACCTTATGAGAGCTAACAAACTTTGCATTCCCTAGTCTTCTCTTCGTTTGCTCCTTTTGCAAGAGGCTCATGGAGGCGGCCTCATGGGACACTTTGGACGCGACAAGACATTCGCCGCACTCTCCAACAACTACTTTTGGCCCAAGATGTTCCGCGACGTCTCACGCTTCACCAACCGATGCTACACATGTCATAAAGCTAAGTCTAAAGCTCAATCTCATGGTCTTTACATGCCTCTTCCTATTCCATATCAACCATGGGAAGACATTAGTATGGATTTTGTACTTGGTTTGCCTAGGACTCAAAATGGCAAGGATTCCGTCTTTGTTGTTGTGGATAGATTTTCTAAAATGGCACATTTCATTCCTTGCAACAAGATAGACGATGCTTCACATGTTGCAAATCTCTTTTGTAGGGAAATCTTGCGACTCCATGGCGTACCAAAGACAATCGCTCTCGATCGTGACGTCAAGTTCTTGAGTTACTTTTGGAAGACCCTATGTGCCAAGCTCGGAATCAAGCTCTTGTTCTCCTCGGCATACCATCCTCAAACCGACGGCCAAACGGAGGTGACGAACCGCACACTATCCACTCTACTTCGTGTCTTGATCAAGAAGAACATCAAGGAGTGGGAAGCATGTCTACCCATCACCGAAATCGCCTACAATCGTGCAAGACATTCAACTACCGGCAAGTCCCCTTCGAGGCCGCTTCACGGTTTCAACCCGTTGTCCCCATTGGACATTCTACCACTTCCTCTCCAAGAGCGCACCAACATGGATGCAAGTGAACGAGCAAGCTACATCAAGAAGATGCATGAAGATACAAGGCACACCATCGAGCGCCAAGTACAACGCCAAGCAAACAAGCTCAACGCCAACAAGCAACCCATCGTCTTCAACATTGGTGATCTAGTATGGCTACACCTTCGCAAGGACCGCTTCCCCAAAGAACGCAAGTATAAACTTCTCCCTCGAGCCGATGGACCTTTCAAGGTACTAGCACGCTACAACGACAACGCTTACAAGATCGACATACCTCGCGACAAGTACAACGTGAGCGACATCTTCAACGTCAAGGACCTCGCACCTTTCCATGGAGATGAAGCTTTTGATCCGAGGTCGGATCTCTCCCAAGGGGGGGGGGGAGATGATGCGGAGCATCCCACGATCATCCACATGCATCCACAACCGTCTCATCAAGAGCCAAGAGGACCCATGACTAGAGCACGAGCTCGAGCTCTCGAGACCGAGGTGACTTCTCTCCTTAGTGAAATATCATATGACCCTCTCGAGACATGGCTACTACCTCAATCCGGAATGTTGTGCATGCTTAGGTACCAAGGAACCAACCTGGCCATGATGGACGATGATACACCCCCCACATGGTTCCATCAAGATGAAGATGACAACGAATGGATCGTTGACACCTCACCTACAACACATGAGCGATGCTCCAAAGGTAACATAGGTGATGGTACTTCTCTTGTCCCACTAGTGGACCATCTTGACATTGATTGCTCCCATGATGTTGACCCACCTATTACCATGCTTCATGCTAGTGAAACTTCTTCATGCCTTGACTTACCTATTTATGATGAATATGATGATGAGCATGTTGAGTTGCCTAGTTGTGATGCTATGCTTCATAGGATATCTTGTGAAAATTCTATTGGTCACTTCATGTTTGACAATCCATTGAACTTGTCATATGCTATGAGTGAGATCTCTCATATTGCTTCCTTTCAATTTCAACATAGTAACTATGCATGCCCCATTAAAATAAACCCTATTTGCACTTATGGCATAAATGACGAGATGATGGTCATTGGCATTTGCTTCTCTTGTGATGATATTGCCATGCTTCCTTTACATGATTTATGCAATTCATCTACTATTCCATGCCATGATCACATTGTTCCGAATATGCATTGTTTTGGATGTTGTCAATATTCTCCACGTGATGTTTCTACTATTGCTCATGAGGAGACCCCCATAGTTTCCTCATACATGTTTGGAGATTTTGATTCATCCCATCCTTTGCATGATTTCCATGATTGCTTGCACCATATGCATTCCATGAATAAGAATGCTCTAGATATTGCTCATGATGCATTACACAATTTGAGTCTCCATTATGCCATACATAATAACAAACCTATCATGATGGATGACATGTTTCTATATCATGCATCTCATTTATTTGAGCATTGGATATTTTGTGCTAACCGACACATGCACGCATCATGATGGATGGATGATGTACATCTACCACGCACACACAATTTTCTCTTTGTCTTTGTTTTGTGTAGGTACCCACATACACTCGTCAACATCTCAATCCAATGAGTTGACGAAACGAGCTCTTGAGAGCAACGATGCTTTGGGATCCCGTGGACTATCCTTACCACCGCTCCCTTCGCGCAAGGACTACGCGCATCTCTTCTACTTGGCTCTCACACGGCTATGGGCTATTTACCACTTGCCACCTTATGCTCATTTTCCCGTGTTCACTTTGCATGTTATGCTTGCTCCTATGCCTTTGCCATGCAATTGTGACCCTTGCTTGCATCTACCTGATAGAGGCAAAGGTGTCCCGATGTTTCGATGAGATGGTGGCTATCGTTTCTCTGGGAGTCGACCTTGACGATCCGACTACGAACGTGCGAGACGTCGCGCCTTAGCAATCGCTAAACCAACTTCCGAGGGTTATTGACCACGCCGGAGCACGATCAACCTGACCACGAGGGCCTGTTTCCTGCGAGCAAACGAAGAACAAGCAAGAAACTGAGATTGCAATCTGGATATTGCAAATATAAGATGAAAGCTTTATTGATCAAGGTGGGGTCTGTGGCGCCTTTGTCCGGTCGTTGAACACAAACGAAGTGCGCGAAGTTGCAGCTATGGCGAACTTTTAATCTAAACAAAACCCAAGGTCTAAACGGTGCCCTAAGGGCTGTATATATAGAGGAAGAGGGGGGAATTTCGTAGCCCTTGGTGGAGGGGTCCAAAATCAACCCTAACTCTTGTTTCCCCACACATACGGACTCTAAAAACAGCCTATACTTAAGTATTTCGAAATTACATGGGCCTGGCCCAATAATAAGGTGACGCAGCACCTAGAATAGCCTATGGACGAATATTATGAAGTGGCATCTTGTATATTTCGTCCAAGGCCTCATGCACTCATTAGGGTGGCTTCAAAGTCCTGGAATCATCACTTGTAACTCCGTTCTTGTTATCCTTGCGCATGGCATTATCTCCATGCTTGTTCTTGCTCCAATGTCCATCCTTCTCCAAGCTAGGGCCTTCATTTGTAAGCAAAACAAATGTATCCAATTTAGGCAGCATCATATTCTCATGAACATTAGAACCATTACCAAGAAACGGAAGTACCTGATAATTTAATTGGCGTGCGCGAGCTCTAGTAATTGGTCCAGTATATGTAGCAGTAGGGGCTGTCGGTGTAACAATGGTATTGATGTGATAGAGGCAAAGGTGTCCCGATGTTTCAATGAGATGGTGGCTATTGTTTCTGTGGGAGTCGACCTTGACGATCCGACTACGAACGTGCGAGACGTCGCGCCTTAGCAATCGCTAAACCAACTTCCGAGGGTTATTGACCACGCCGAGCACGATCAACGACCACGAGGGCCTGCTTCCTGCGAGCAAACGAAGAACAAGCAAGAAACTGAGATTGCAATCTGGATATTGCGAATATAAGATGAAAGCTTTATTGATCAAGGTGGGGTTCGTGACGCCTTTGTGCGGTCGTTGAACACAAACGAAATGCACGCGAAGTTGCAGCTATGGCGAACTTTTAATCTAAACAAAACCCAAGGTCTAAACGGTGCCCTAAGGGCTGTATATATGGAGGAAGAGGGGGAATTTCGTGGCCCTTGGTGGAGGGTCCAAATCAACCCTAACTCTTGTTTCCCCACATACGGACTCTAAAACAGCCTATACTTAAGTATTTCGAAATTACATGGGCCTGGCCCAATAATAAGGTGACGCAACACCTAGAATAGCCTCGGGACGACATTTATGAAGTAGCATCTTGTATATTTCGTCCAAGGCTTCATGCATCCATTATGGTGGCTTCAAAGTCCTGAAATCATCACTTGTAACTCCGTTCTTGTTCCCCTTAGCATGGCATTATCTCCATGCTTGTTCTTGCTCCAATGTCCATCCTTCTCCAAGCTAGGGCCTTCATTTGTAAGCAAAACAAATGTATCCAATTTAGGCAGCATCATATTCTCATGAACATTAGAATCATTACCAAGAAACGAAAGTACCGATAATTTAATTGGCGTCTTGTGAGCTCTAGTAATTGGTCCAAGATATGTAGCAGAGGGGCTGTGGGTGTAACAATGGTATTGATGTCCTCATCATCCTCCCTTCTTGAAATGAAGTCGTCCTCGACGGAAGCTCATATTCCTCACCCAAATAAGGCTTCAAATCTGCAATGTTAAAAGTGGGACTAACCCCAAAATCTGCGAGCAGCTCAAGTTTATATGCATTATCATTTATTTTCTCTAACACCTTAAATGGACCATCAAGACGTGGCATTAGCTTTGATTTATGCAAATTAGGAAACCTATCCTTACGCAAATGTAACCAAACAAGATCTCCAGTGCAAAGACAACATGTTTTCTACCCTTATCTCCAACAAGTTTATATTTAGCATTCATACGCTCAATGTTTTCCTTAGTTATCTCATGCATTTTAAAATCAATTCAGCACGTTCTTTAGCATCAAAATTAACCTTCTCCGAAGATGGAAGAGGCAACAAATCAATAGGTGCCCGAGGTAGGAAGCCATACACAATTTCAAAAGGGCACATCTTAGTAGTAGAATGCAATGAACGATTATAAGCAAATTCAATATGAGGCAAGCATTCTTCCCACATTTTCTTATTATTCTTCAAAACAGCCCTAAGCATAGTAGACAATGTTCTATTGACTACTTCAGTTTATCCATCGGTTTGGGGTGACAAGTAGTACTAAAAAGCAGTTTAGTCCCCAACTTAGCCCATAAACATCTCCAAAAGTGGCTAAGAAATTTAGTATCACGATCTGAAACAATAGTATTTGGCACACCATGCAAGCGAATAATTTCACGAAAGAACAAATCAGCAACATTAACAAAGATCATCGCTTTTATGACATGGTATAAAGTGTGCCATTTTAGAAATCTATCCACGACAACAAATATGCTATCCTCCCTTCTTTGTTCGAGGTAAACCTAAAACAAAGTCCATAGATATATCCTCCCAAGGAACACTAGGCACAGCAAAGGCATATATAAACCATGAGGATTGAGTCGTGACTTAGCTTTTTGACATGTAGTGCAGCGAGCAACAAAACGCTCAACATCCGTCTCATCTTTGGCCAAAAGAAATGTGTAGCAAGTATATCCTCCGCCTTCGACGCCAAAGTGTCCCATTAATCCTCCTCCATGCGCCTCCTGCAACAACAAAAGACTAACAGAGCTAGCGAGGAATGCATAGCTTGTTAGCACGGAACACAAAACCATCATTAATAACGAACTTGTTCCATGTTCTTCCTTCTTTACAATTCTGCATTACATCTTTAAAATCAGCATCATGCACATATTGATCTTTGATGGTCTCCAAACCAAATATTTTGAAGTCAAGTTGTGAAAGCATAGTATAGCGACGAGACAAAGCATCAAGAATAACATTTTCTTTACCCTTCTTGTGTTTAATGACATAAGGAAAGTCTCAATGAATTCAACCCATTTAGCATGTCTACGATTCAGTTTAGCTTGACTTTTAATATGTTTCAAAGATTCATGATCAGAATGTATAACAAATTCTTTGGGCCATAAATAATGTTGCCATGTCTCTAAAGTCCTAACAAGAGCATATAATTCTTTGTCATAAGTAGAATAGTTCAGACTAGGCCCACTCAATTTTTCGAAAAGTATGCAACAGGTTTGCCATCTTGTAATAACACACCTCCTAATCCAATTCCACTAGCATCACATTCAAGCTCAAAAGTCTTATTAAAGTCGAAGTTGGAGTAAAGGAGCATGTGTCAACTTATCTTTCAATACCGTGAAGGCTTCTTCCCGTGCGGTACCCCAAACAAAAGGCACATCCTTCTTTGTAAGCTCATTGAGAGGTGCAGCAATGGTGCTAAAGTCTCTCACAAAACGCCTATAGAAACCAGCGAGTCCAAGAAAACTCCTCACTTGTGTGACCGTTTTGGGCTGCGCCAACTCTCAATAGCTTCAATCTTGGCTTTATCAACTTCAATTCCTGTGGAGTAACAACATAGCCAAGAAAAGATACTCGGTCGGTGCAAAAGGTGCACTTCCCAAGGTTACCAAACAAACGTGCATCACGAGAGCATTGAAAACAGCACGTAAATGTTCCAAATGTTCTTCCAAAGATTTGCTATAAATCAGTATATCATCAAAGTAAACTACCACAAATCGTCCAATGAAAGCACGTAAAACTTCGTTCATTAATCTCATGAAAGTACTAGGTGCATTAGTTAACCCAAAAGGCATGACTAACCACTCATATAATCCAAACTTAGTTTTAAATGCTGTTTTCCATTCATCTCCCAATTTCATACGAATTTGATGGTATCCACTACGCAAATCAACTTTGGAGAATATTGTAGAGCCACTCAATTCATCAAGCATATCATCTAGCCTAGGAATAGGATGACGATAACGAATAGTAATATTATTAATGCCTCTACAATCAACACACATACGCCGACGTACCATCCTTTTTAGGCACTAGTATAATAGGAACAGCAAAAGGACTAAGAGATTCGCGTATATAACCTTTGTCGAGCAGCTCCTGTACTTGACGATAATCTCCTTCGCCTCCTCTGGATTGGTACGGTATGGTGCGCGGTTGGGTAGCGATGCACCGGAATTAAGTCAATTTGATGCTCAATCCCTCAAATAGGTGGTAATCCGGTGGCACGCCTTGTGGGAAGACGTCGTGAACTCCTGCAAAATGTTAGTGACAACAGGGGCAAAGAGGAAGGCACGTCCTCGAATGAAAATAATGCCTCTTTGCACACAAAAGCATAGCAAACAGATTTGCTAGAATCTAGCTCATCAATATCAGATTTGGTGGCAAATAAACATGCACTTTTCAGTTTAATTTCGAAGCAACATTAGATGGTTTATTATTAGGCTTCATTTGTTGCTCAAATTCTTTTGCCACAATCTGATTTTCACTCTTATTTTTCTCCTGTTTTGCTTTATTAGCTCTATTAATATCATCTTTCAAAATGGAATCAGAGTCATAGGAAGCAAAGTAATATTTTTATCCTTGTGAACAAGAGTATACTGATTGTTTCTACCATGGTGTACAGAATTTTTATCAAATTGCCATGGTCTACCAAGTAATAAGGAACATGCTTGCATAGGTACCACATCACAATCAACATAATCAGCATATGTAGAGATACTAAAATGCACACGAACAGACGTGTTACCTTAACCTTGCCGCTGTTGTTGAACCATTGGATGTAGTAAGGATGTGGATGTGGTCTTGTGGTGAGAGAAAGCTTCTCCACCATATCCATGCTAGCCAAGTTGTTGCAGCTCCTCCATCTATGATGACGCTAATAGAACGTTCCTTCACAACTCCCTTTGTATGGAACAAGTTATGCCTCTGATTTTGCTCAGCTTGTGTAACCTGCACACTCAAAACACGTTGAGCAACTAAACATTCATACCTGTCAAGATCTTGACAACCATGTATTGCGTCTCAGATCGAATCATCTCCACCGTGTTCTTCATGTGTAATAAGAGCCAAAGTCTCTTCATCATAGTCACTAGCGGACTCATACCCACCATCCTCGTGAGCAATCATCACACGCTGAGATTGGCATTCTCTCAAGAAATGTCCTCTTCCCTTACAACGACGACAAATAATATCACTTGTGTGCCTGTTGACGCCATGGAAGAAGAAGAGCTCTGTAGGCCCAGCAGTGTACTCTTGGCGAGATAGTGGTGGTTGTGCCTGCTTTCTTGTATCACGGTTGGAGGTGGCAGCCGACGGAGGTGCCGTGTAGTAGAACGTGTGGAAGTAGATGATGCACGTGGTGTCCATGATGAAGGTCGACCTGCGAGAAAAGTTAGTCGCGCCAAGGCACATCGATCCTGCACTTCACGTTCAGCTTTACAAGCAAGATGGAATAATCGAGTGATATTATTATAATCCTTGTAGTCTAGAATGGTCTGAATCTCTCTATTTAATCCACCCGTAAAACGTGCAAGCATAGCTTCATTCTCCTCAACAATACCACATCTAATCAAGCCAGTTTGTAATTCCGATAATATTCTTCACCGAATTTTTCCTTGTCTTAAGCGCTGCAATTTTGAAGTAATTCATGCTGATAATATGGTGGAACCCAACGAGCACGCATAGCAGTTTTCAAAGCAGCCCAAGTAGCTGGAACAGGATATAATCTACAATGTTCGACCACCAAACACATGCAAAGCTAGTGAAAGCACAAACAGCAAGCAGAACACGTCTCTCCTCGGGATATTGTAAACATGTAAATCGTTGTTCAGTTTCTAACTCCCAAGTAAGATATATATCAGAAACATATCTACCCTCAAATGGTGGAATATTCAATTTCAGTTTAGGGAGATGGTCATGATCTCGTACTGAAGGGGAGCCCAACATTGCCATTGTTTGCATGTGGGCGACCTGGTGGTTGTGGTGCTGGTGGTTGCACGTAGTTCGATGTTGATCAACCTCATCCTCGTAAGCTCTCACATAATCATCCTCCCCCCGCAGCAGCAGGAGCCACGAAGTATATCAACAAAGACACCAGAGCTTGGCCAGTGAAGAGGGACACGGAAGCTCGGCGGAGGGCTGTTTCGCGATGTGGAGGTAGTCCTTGTTGTTGTAGTAGAGGTGCGTTAGGTGCAGCCGGTGGTGGTGGTGGTAGACGCACGAGCAATTCATTAAACTTGTTATCGAGCTTTGTTTCGAACGCCTTCTCAATGCCATCTATCTTCTCCATGGCCTCTTCAAATCTATTTAGCACATCGTCCACCTGCCCACTCATCATTTGTTGAAACTTATCATGTAGCGCTTTGTTTGTCATGTTCTCCCGGTCAGGTCTAAATCGACTTGTGATCCTGCCATGGTTAGCAACAATAGAAACACACAAGAATATGATTGACGACTACTAGGAAGTGGTGGTGGTGGTGTTGTGGACGATCACAAATCCGTCAAGCAAATCTCAAATTCTTACCATTTCTTACCCAGCAGAAAGCGGTGATCGGCAACCGATGTAGTCAAAACTCTCAAAGCTTGGATAGAGCGATTACTGTGGAGAGTCAAGCGACGATGTAGATATATGTGGAGCTGGGAAGGCTTATAATATGGTAGCAAAAGGGTCAGCAATAATCAATTCAGAGATGCAAAGTTGAATAAACGCTCAACGACGGTCTCGTGGTTGGTCCTAGGCTGAACCGTGCTAGAGACGCGAGCCTAGAACACTAACAAAATCACGGCGCTGCACGTAAACAAGGAAAAGCACACTCTGGAAAAAAAATTCGTTTTTTTTTTGCGCAGTATTTTTTTTGCGCTGCTCTTTTTTTTTTGCGAAAAATCACTATAATGGCGAGTGTCTCAAAACTCTTCCCAGGTCAAACTGACAGGATGAGCACGAAATTTTTTTGACCAAATTTTTTTTTTTTGCGGGACCCAAAAAGCTGAAGCAGGTCAAAAAACTTTCTATAACGGCGATCGCCTCAATACGCTTATAAACACCTAAAAATAGGATAGCCAAATTTTTTTTTGACAAGTACGTTTTCGGAAAATTTTGGGCCTAAATGGAGGGTGGTTTCCAGACTCTTTTTTTTTTCCGAAACCTACTCCGGCAAGGAAACACGAATCGGAAACTAGATGGATCTCGAAAACAACCCTAATATGCAAGGAACTCGGATTGGTGGTGGATATATGGTGGTGGTATATGGCAGCGGTGGTGGTAGCGGTGGTAGTATATGGATATGGATCGGTGGTGGTATATGGACACGGATTGGTGGTGGTATATGGATACGGATTCGAAGCGGTGATGGTAGGTGGCGGGCGATGATGATGGTGCGGTGGCGGCGTGACAACTTATGACCGAACTCAAACTCTAAAAGACTAGACGCTAAGACCAAAGAACTAGACACGACGATGCAACCGCAAATTCAACAAAGCAAAACCCTAAAAAGATTATGCAAAGGCTCAGATTGGTTCGGATATGATGAACTAACCCTAATTTTTTTGTGGCTTTTTCGTGGACTATAGGTATGAAGAACAGACTCGATCTAAACTACGGAAAACTGTAAAATCTCACCGAGCAACCTGGAAATCTGATACCACTTGATAGAGGCAAAGGTGTCCCGATGTTTCGATGAGATGGTGGCTATCGTTTCTGTGGGAGTCGACCTTGACGATCCGACTACGAACGTGCGAGACGTCGCGCCTTAGCAATCGCTAAACCAACTTCCGAGGTTATTGACCACGCCGAGCACGATCAACTCGACCATGAGGGCCTGTTTCCTGCGAGCAAACGAAGAACAAGCAAGAAACTGAGATTGCAATCTGGATATTGCGAATATAAGATGAAAGCTTTATTGATCAAGGTGGGGTCCCGTGACGCCTTTGTCCGGTCGTTGAACACAAACGGCATGCCGGAAGTTGCAGCTATGGCGAACTTTTAATCTAAACAAAACCCAAGGTCTAAACGGTGCCCTAAGGGCTGTATATATGGAGGAAGAGGGGGAATTTCGTGGCCCTTGGTGGAGGGGTCCGAAATCAACCCTAACTCTTGTTTCCCCACACACGGACTCTAAAACAGCCTATACTTAAGTATTTCGAAATTACATGGGCCTGGCCCAATAATAAGGTGACGCAGCACCTAGAATAGCCTATGGACGAATATTATGAAGTGGCAT
>JAHIAM010010452.1:0-16147 GCA_021605205.1 Aegilops longissima | reverse complement strand
TGTTCTTGCTAGGGAGCAATGAGAGCTACAAAACCTAGCCTCGAGTGAGTGTGGTCTCGAATGAGTCGAATGAACCGAACGGAGCCGAACCCTTTCTATGTTGCACTTGGGCCTCCTTTTATAGGCACAAGGGGTCACCGCAGTGGCAACGCAGATGAGGGTACAAATGGAAAACAGTAGTTGGTACACCGATATGTACAAAGGTACGTGATCTATACCTAACTCGACGGCAAGGGACAAGATTAATAAATGCCCGCCCCTGCGCCAAACAAAGGCGACAGGACGCTAGTGCACCACCGCTTGCCACGATGGTAAGCCTGCGCTGCGCTTATCGCTGCTCCTCGCTGGCTGCACAGCCTTCGACACGCTGCGTCGGAGTAGCCCCATGGCGCATCGCTGGCGGATGAGCTGGAGCGAGATGAAGAGAGGTTGCTCGCGCGGCAAGCATCTTGTCGCTGCTGAACTCTTGTCGCGCGGGAGCTTGTCGCCACTAGCCTTCCGCAAGCTCCTCTTGCCGGGCCTTGTCTTCGCGGCCTTGAGTATTTCCGCAAGCTCCTCTTGCCGGGTCTTGAATACTTTGTTCTTGAATGGCTCCAAAGGAGCCGCGAGGACCTTGGCGGTCACTAGGCCAGCCTCCGTGCGGTGTGCGATCGCCGGCACGAAGTTCGGGATACTAGGTACCCCTACTCTAGTACAATCGACAGAGCCCTCGCTCGGGCCACACACGGCGCCGAAAGCATTGTTGGGCCAGGCCAAAACAAGGCACGGCACGCTGCGCCAGATCATGCAAGTTATTCGCTCGACCACCACGCCCCCACGAACGGCACGCCCGGACGTGGCGCGGGAGAGATCGGGGCTTTTAATGGGAAAGGAACGCCTCGCCTCTCTCCCTCCTTACAAGCAGGGAAACAGGGCAGGACTCCCACTTGCCATTGCTGTCACATCAAAACCACCGCCGCCCCTTCTTCTCAAGCTCAAAGAGAGCGACGCCCGCCCATTGCCACCGGCGCCACCAACGCCAGATTCTCCACCACCTCCGCTATGGCTCAAAGCCGACAAGGGCAAAGTGGTGAAGTCGGCCGAGGCGCAGCTGCTCATGGCGCTTGGAAGGAGAGGGCCTTCGACCCCTCGCCGACGCGAAGGAGCTGCGAGCTGTATTACCTCTTCGTCGACGGAGACGCGGCGCACTCAAGACGAGGGTGATCTCCGCCACATCCGAGAAGGTTTCCGCGGTACCCTTCTTCGCTTTTTCCATCGCGGCTCTGCCCGCCTTTTCCGAATTCCTTTGCGACGCATGAACACATATGGCCTCCGCCTCGATTTCACCCCAACGCTGTCCCGACCATGGCGGTTTCGCACACCTCGCGAGAACTTTGTCGGAGTCCACCCAAATGTAGCCCTTTTCCGCCACTACTTCATGCCCCGCAGAGAGAGGAGAGCCGCTGTCAGAGGGATTGCGTGGATCTCCGTGATCAGCAAGAAGGAAGCATATCTTGACGGAGAGCTGCGCAGCAAGTGGGAGGAGTGGAGAGCCGATTGGTGTTGGATCATAGAGGAGAACCCGCAGCCTTTCACGCCTCGCGCCAAACTCCCATAGTGCGCGGAACGATTGAGCTACTTGCGCCGGAGGACGCCAAGTTGAAGTTTGCCGTGACTCGATCTTGCGCCGTGCATGCCGGCTCACCGTAGGCGCCTTGGTGCGGATTTCTTCGCCACCGCATTGCGCCTTTGCAGGAGAGGAGGAGGCCTGCTTGGGAATTCCAAAACGCGCGACATCATGAGGCTGCGCCTGGCCTCAACCGGAACTTCACCGCCTTGGAGCTGGATGCCATGCTGGAGCTGTTCAAGCTCGATGCAGATCACCCAGTGGTTCATGTTGCCGAGGGAGTTGTCCTTTGTGCAACAACTCCGCTGACCGCATCCGCGATGATGCTGCCAGCGATTCCCATGGAATCGCTCCAACTTGGCAAGAGCCCGCCGACGACATCGGCAGCAGTCTTCGACAACTTGGAAGAAGTGCCGATCCGTCGACGAAGCGTAAGTGGCTCACCCACGACACCACCGAGCAAGAGATGGCGCGACGCCACAAGGTTGGAGGAGGCGGCGAAGCTGCTGCTACCGGGCGTGTTTGAGTTCACCGTGGAGGAGGCAGGAGCCGAGGCGGCAAGCCTTGCCGATCGAGAGGAGTTCCGGCGAGGAGGAGCAGGCCGAGCCCGACCTGAGCCGAACGAGCCTGCCGGGGCGCCTCCGCCTTTCAAGTAGCTTGCAGTGGAGGAGCCGCGCCCCGCTAAGAAGACGCCCAAGACGGAGAAGTGGCGGGCGACGCCCACCGCTGCAAGCACTGCTGCGAGGCCTCATGCCGCCATGCAGCAGGGAGCGGGCCTTCGAGCCACGGCCCCGCACCCGCCAAGCGCCCGAGGGATCCTATCCTCCAGCTCCGCACCGAGCGAATTTGACTTCTCCGCCTCAGCCCGAGGAAGAAGAAGAAGAGTAAGATCTTGTCGCTGCACTTGTAATTCTTCAATTTATCGCTTTATCTTGTATCCGACTTGCTTCATTCTGAGCTCTTTCCTTTTCAGGACGCCTGCCTGAGGGCGTCAAGAGGGCCAAGACTCCGTGGTTGTCGCCAAGACGATTCCTTGTGGCGCAGGAGGCGTGTTCGAGACCCTGCTTCGGACCCGCAACCTTCTTCTGAGCAGCCCCTGTAAGTATTTGGTTTATTTCACGGTTAGGTGTGCATGGGTGCTCCTTCTTCATCGATATCCGGCTTGTTGACTTGTGTAGGAGCAGAGCAGCCTCATCAGAGGCCCCGAAGTCGCCCAAGTTTTGTCTGCTTCAACTACGCCGCCAAGGAGAATTCTCCGCCAAGGAGCGCCTCCCAAGGAGGCCTCCGACAAGGGGAGTCTGACAAGGGCAGCGACGACACTCCGTGGTGGAGACCGCTCAGATCCCATTGCAGTAATCTTCTTGACTAAAAATTTCCCTTGGGTTCTTTTCTTCTGTTCTTCTTTTGAACATTTGCTTGACTTGTTCTTTCTTTCTTTGATCATCGATCCACCTGCCGGAGAGCCGATGGAGACCGAGGTTGCCGCGAGGAGGACGCCGCAACAATGACGACGCCGCCAACATGGAGGAGGAGGCTGGCGCCGATGGGTCCGGCCGGCAGGAGGTTCGCCAAGATCGCGGGCGCAGAGGTCGGGAGGGTCCGTGATCGACCGACGACCCTCGAGGTCGCAGGAGCGCCAGCGCCACGCCGACTCGCCGATCCCTCCGCCACCGATGCAGCACCAGTTCAAGAGCCCCAGCCGCGCCTATCCAAGGCCGTGACGGTGTCTCATCAAGCTTCCATGGGCGCCGAGCTCGTGGCGCCGGTCGAGGGAGAGACCTTCGACGAGAGCTGTCGCCTCGCCTGGGTTGTCGCTAGTTGATGCGCCAGCAGCAAGCAAGTGGCGAAGTTCGAGGAGGAGCAGCTGGTGAGGTTGCCGCTTCTACCGCGCCCGACAAGCTAAGCCGGAGTCGCGGGAAGCACTTGTCGCGAGGGCGGAGCGACATGGAGAAACGCGCAGAAGAGCTCCGCGCGCCAACAAGGAAACTCTCCGGACGAAAGGTATGCGCGAGCAACTTGCCGAGCGCACGGCCTTCATCCCGAGAAGGCCGAGGTCGAGGAGCAAAGGTCGCAGAAGCTTTTCAAGAAGAAGCAGGAGGCGCAAGTGGAAGATCAACTCGACGCCTATGAGAAGATCTTACATGAGCAATCAATTGGCGGAGCACCTAAGGAGGCGGGATCGCCGCCATACGCCGAGGCCGCCAAGAAGGAATTGGAGACGCAGGGTGGCGCAGCTGAGGCCACCTCCGAAGAGCGGCGAGGAGGTCACCGCTGAAGCACGAAGCGCCGAGAAGGACGCCCAATACCTTGGCGAAGGTGTGGTCGCTTTACCGAGAAGATTAAAGAGCTTGACGCGCTAAAGACTCCAAGGCAGATTCGAGTCAAGTCACCACCTTGATGGAGACACCGGACGGCGCTAAGGAGCGGAAGGGCCCGCCGGAGAAGATCAATACAAGCGAGGAGCTCATGAAGTAATGCCCACTAACGCCCACAACACCCTTCAAGGAGAATGTAATGCATCGGACGGAGGGGCCTTGTGGATATCGCCGCCGCCATCGACAAGGATATGGCGAGATGGGGACAGACCTCGTAATTTCACCGACGTAGCATCTCCAGCCAGCGCCAAGCTCACTGCTCTTCAAGAGCGTGTCGACGGCTCTCCAGCCGCTCCGGGAGGAGATCTCAGTGAAGTCATGCCATTTAGTCAAGGCCAAATATGTGCAGGGGCTCTTCGAAGGTCTTGATGAAGGTGGCCTTCTGTAATCCAAAGCCGCCTTCGCTAACGCCCTCAAGTCCCTGCCGCCAATCGTCGACGCTGAAGCGCCAAGGACCTTGTCGCACCCATTGTGATGTGGTGAGCGGAGTCAAGAGGGTTGATGGCGCACTGCGGGACTAGGCCGCTAAGTTTATCTTTCCTTGTCGCCGCAGCTTCATGTTCGTGGAGAACAATTTATTAGATCTGCGATGACAAGTCATTTTGTAATATACACTATCTTAGGCAAACGATTGCAATGTTATTTCCTTTACTCGATTTCTTCCTTTGTATGTTTGTGCTCTACGCTTTTAGGGAACTTGTCGGTAAGTGCACCTTTGTCAAGGAAGCGCCGAAAAGTGGAACGCCAAGCGCTCGCCGGGCGATGCCATTCCGGCTAGCAACCTTGTCGCAACCGGTTGCAGCTCACTTAAGTTGTTGAGCGGACTAAACAAAGTAAGGGCTAAACCAGCCATGAGTTGGTTCCTTCAAGGCATGGTTTTCCATACAAAGTACTTATCGCTCGAGGAACATAACTTAAAAATTTAAAACTGATTGCTCAAACTTTGGCAACTTAGCTTTTTCTCGCTTGCTTGCCTGGCAAGGTTATATTCCTCGAAGCGACACTTGGCGGCTCATTCCATTATCTTCTCCCGGCCAACTTGTGGGCTTAAGGACCTTTCTTTCCTTTGAGAAGAAAGAAGAGAAAATAAAGTTATGGAGCCCAGTGGCTCGTTATTGCTTTACCGGGTGGACGCTGCACAAAATGTTAGATAACACATGCATAAAAGATTATGAAAGCATGTATTTGACAAGTTGTGCGCAACGCATGAGCTTTATCGATGCATCGGGTCTCGCATCGGCTTTGTACAAAGGATTACATGCAACAGCGGCAAGACTTGTATTGTGCAAGTGGTTGCCTGAACGGGTTCCCAAGAATCACGCCTAAGGGTAAAACTTACTAAGATGCTCTATATTCAGTGAGTTGCTCACCTGAACGCTATCTTCGGTCCAAGGCTGACAACACGTGCTCTAGTGACTCGTTTCACCGGACAAGGGCCTTCCCAGCTAACTTGTTGGAATTCTCTGCGGGTTGAACGCGTAGCGCGAACAAGGTCTTGGTCAAGCTAACTAGCTAACTTTGCGGTTATAGCGTTCAAGCTTGTCGGGTCATGAGCAGCTCAGACAATGCTTCAAGACGATCTTCCTCTGAGAGCAAGGCCATCTTGTCGCAATCGCTCTTGCTCAAGCTCATCATATGTGAAAGCACTCGAGGTGACCCAGACAACGAAGTTCCGTGGGGAGAACTGCCTTTGCTCCATAGACTAGAGCGAAGGTGTCCGCCGTTGGCTCGATTTGGCGTCAGTCTCCGATCGATTAAAGAACCACCAAAGCATCCTCAATCCAGCTTCTTCCGTGATTTCAGCAGCCTGTCGAAAGTTCTCGGTCTTGAGTCCTCGCAAAGCACTTCAAAGATTTGCCTCTTCCGCTTGACCGCTGCTTCTTGATGAGCAATAAGCAAAGCGACCTTTGGCGCCAAGATCTTGGACGACCGCATGAAGGTGCGACTCAGGAATTGGGTGCCGCTGTCGGTGATGATCCGTTAGGAATCCCAAACGGCAAACAATCGACCTCAAGAACTTGATGGCTGATCGTGCTGTCACCTTCCCTCATCAGCTTCCACTTCCGCCACTTTGTGAACTTGTCGATTGTAAACGCATAAGTACTCAAAGCCCTCATGTAGCCGGGGGAAAATGCCGAGAATGTCGAGCCCCTGCACCAAAAATGGCATGTGATAAAGGGATCGTTCGAGAGCTTGAGCTATTGGTGTATCTGCTTTGAATGGAACTGCACGCCTCACACTTGGTTACTTGTGCACAGCATCCTCGAGGGCTTCGCCAGAAGAAACCTTGCCGGAAAGCTTTGCCGGCAGTGTTTTATGCCCAATGTGGTGACCACATATGCCTCCGTATCTCCGCCAACACATTTTCCGGTCCATCTTCCCGCAAATACACTTCAATTTCACACCGTTGAGTCTTCTTCGTGACAGATGTTGTCAAGAACTGGTACATACTTGACTTGCGGGCTACTTTTCCGCTTCTTCTTGCTCTTCGGAAGTTCTTCCGTCTCAAGGAAATGGACGATCTCACAGTGTCCATGTTGGAGCTATGCTCGGCTAACAAGAACTAAAGGCACGCATCGTCTGGCCATGGAACATCATCCTTTACCAAGAAGAACTCATGCGGCTCCGCCGGAGTTTGATGATCCTCGCAAGCTTGCCGGAGTAAAACTTGTCGGGAGCGCCCGCTTCAACGAAACAAACCCTAGGGCTTTGTCTGGAGCATGACTCGCCCTCAACGATATCTGTGTGGATTTTGGGGACCTTTCTGGCGGCGGCCAGTGGAGTTCCCACCGAAAGTAGTCACGTGAAACCAACTTCTTTCTTCTTCTGCCCAGCTTGATGGTGTTACAGCTTGGTTGAGCCACTTTGAGCACAAAAATTCCCTGGTTCCATGTGTAACTTGAGGCGCGCATTTTGACAAAGCCATCAGCGAATATCATTCTCGAGCTCTTGGAACATGTTCCATTTGCAGTGCCTTCAAAGTGTTCTTCTAGCTTTCACTTCATCAACGAGGCTTCCATCAACGGACTCGATAATCTTTGTTCACTTCTATGGACTACAAGCCGCGAGTCACCCCGACAATAAGCTTCTTGATCCCAAGGTCCATCGCAATCTCGAGACCGCAAGCAAACCTTCATACTGCAGTAGATTATTTGTTGCTTGTTCCTTGGGAAAGTGCATCTGGACTATGTACTTGAGGTGCTCTCCGTGCGGTGCGATAAGCAAGACGCAAGCACCGCGCGCTTTGCAAATGAGAAGGCACCATCAAAGCACATCAGCCATTCCTTTATTTGTTTCCTTGACGGGATGCTCGCTCTCGAATTTCTTCATCTTGCGTCAACGCCCACTCGCTATAAATTCTCGCCAATGCTTTCTCGATAGTTGAAGTGCTTTCAAACTTGAGGCCAAAGCTTGATGGGCTTCAAAGCCTCACTGGCTAATCCTGCCCGTTGCTTCGGATTTTGCAATATCCTCTTCGGCGGAAAGCGAGTGACAATCGTTATCTCTGTGTTTGGAAGTAATGGCGAGCTTTCTTGAGGCCATGAGGAGGCCGAAAAGCAATTTCTGCACACCGTAGTACCTTGATCTAGCCCCGCTAAGGGAACCGACAAAGTAGACTGGGTAATGCACCATCCTTTTTCAGATCTTCGCAATCCTCGCAGATCCGTCCTTGTCCGGACCAGAGCTTGACGGGCGAAGCCCTTCTTGTCGCCGGATGCATCTCGCCTTGTTGCCGGCCATCATCATCCGCCTTTCTCGCGCATTAACGCGAACACTAACCACTTGATTGGTTGCCGCTTATACATGAGCAGCAAATCTCTTGTGGCCTAGGTGCGACAAGTATTGGAGTGGAGGACAGTACCTTTTAAGTCCTGCAGCCGCAGCCTCCGCCGGGAGTCCATTTTCATTGACCTGCTTTTTCAAGATTTTGAAAATGGCAATGGCGCCAAGCACTCCAGAGATAAACCCGCCGAGAGCAGCCACGCAACCGCAAGTCTTCGTGACATCCTTGACGCGCTTTGGTGCTTCAATCTGCTCAATGGCCTTAATCTTGTCGGGTTAGCTTCAATTCCCTCCGAGATATTTAAGAACCCGAGAAGCTTGTCAAGGAACCCAAACACGCACTTCTGGTTGAGCTTGAGGTTGATCTTGCGCAGATTTGCAAAGGTCTCATCCAAATCTTGAACCAGAGTTGCTTTGTCCTTGCTTTTAACCACTATGTCATCCATGTAGGCTTCTACATTTCGTGTTATTTGGGGGCTCAAAAGCCGCCATGGACTACTCTTGCAAACGTTGAACCAACATTCTTAACCCAAAGGCATCCGTATGAAGCAAGATGTGCCACATGGTGTAATGAATGCGGTTTTCTTCATCCTCTTTCGCCATGAAGATCCTGATGATATCCGAGTATGCATCAAGAAATGAAAGCAAGTCACATCCAGCCGTGGAGTCAATAATCTGGTCGATACGCGGCAAAGGAAATGGGTCTTTGGGACAAGCTTTATTAACATCCGTGAAGTCAATACAAAGTCTCCATTTCCCATTTGCCTTCATGCATAACCACCGGATTGGCCAACCACGGGATGGAGCACTTCTCTAACAAGGCCCCGCCGCTTCCAACTTTTGATCTCTTCTTCGCTATGAACTTGGCGCCCAACGCTCGCTTCCCGACTTTTGCTTGACGGGCAGCGATGAGGACAGACAGCCAGGTGGTGCTCAATCACTTTCCGGGAACACCGGGATGTCGACGGTTATGCAAACATCGCCGACATTCGCCTCAAGAAAGCAACGAGCTCGCCTTCCTATTTAGGGTCAAGCGCGGCATTGATGGTGAAGGTACCACCAGCCATCCTCCTTGGCGGACGCCTTCTTGGTCTTCGGCGAGCTGCCATCATCTTTCAGACTTGCCTGGAGCTCGATGGTGCGGCCCTCGACGGTAGCGCAGAAAGACCAAGAGGTGCGCTGCCGGAGTGGGCATCGAGCTCTTGCCGCGGCTTGGTCTGCTTTTCCCCGGAGCTTCAGCCGCAAGTGACTTGTTATCCGTCAGAGTCTGCGATCCCTAAGAATTCGTCGGCGCAGATAAGCGATCCTTCTTGTCGCCATGGATGAAATGACGCTTATCGGGCCGCATCTTGAGCAAGTTGTATGCATAATGAGAGGCTGCCATGAACTTGGCGAGTGGCCGGACGGCCAAGTATTCCATTGTAGGGCAATGGGAAATCAGCAACGCCGAATGTGACCTCTCAGTTCCCAAGTTTAGCTTCATCGCCAAATGTTACCGACAATGTGATCTTCCCTTTCGCCTTGCTCCTTCCCGGGTTGATTCCTTGAAAGTACCAGCCTCTCGAGCTCGCAGTCAGGATTTGAAGCTTTCGAGCACCGCAGAGGAGATCGATTCAGGCCGCCCCGCCATCAACCAACATCTTAGTGACCTTGAGGTTGCGGATAGTTGGTAAGACCAACATCGTAAGCACCAACCGCAGCTGATGCGATCAGGGTGGTCTCAATGTCAAAGACGATGGGCGGCTGGACCACTTCAGAGGCTCCGCGTGACTCTAACGGATGGTTCTGCAGATTAACTCACGCGATCCATTGCTTGAGCTGGCGGTGGGAGGTATGCAGAGAAGCACCACCGCTCACGCAGAACCTCCGCTGCCTTCTCAAACTCCCTGCCATCGCCTTCATCATCTTCCATATCTTCATCATCATCTTCGCTTTCATCCTTGTCGCCGCGCTGGAGGTCTGTCTCTGTCAGCTGCTTGGCCAAGGCGCCCTCCCCGCCGGGTCTCTTTCTAGCTGCCCCAAAGACCTTCCCCAGCCTTCTTTGTCTCGCCGCCAGATTCAAAGCTTTCTCAGAGCTCAACAAGCTGCTCGACTTTCTTGCAGCTCTAGAGGTCGTGGGCCCTTGGTGCGTGAATTTACAAGATCGCTTGTTGAGCTCGCCCTAGCTTGTTTGGTCACATCGCCATACTTGATGGCCGTGTTAGCGGGCAACCTCCTTGCCGGAGCCACTAACCTTAGCCTTCTTGGCGCCACCTCCCTTGCCGGACTGCTCGACAACTAGTACCTCCTTGCTTTTCTTCTTTCTTATTCCGCCACGCTCTTCTTCTTCGGGCGGTCTCAACCACCGATCCTACTCCAACATTCTCTCCGGGAGTCTTCTCCTTCTTCAAAGACGCACACTTGTCGGCCAGGCGCATAGCCTCATCGACATCCTTGACTTTGCACATCGCCATCTCCTCCTCATCTCCGCGGTTCGCACGCTCGATGAAATTCTACCGATCACCGCAGGTGGGTGGACATCGGATGTTGTAGTGCACACGGCTGAATCTTCGATAAACTTGCGCAGGACTCTCCTCCTTCGGGCAAGCAGGTGAAGGTCACTTTCATTATGAGGTTTGTGGTCACCGTGAAGGCGCCGACAAACCGATGGCACAAATCTGCCCAAGAAGATATGGAACCGGGTCGGCAAGTGCATGAGCCAAGATCTCGACATTTGGCTTGAGCACCCGCGGAAGTAGTTGGCGAGGATCTTGTCGCCTCGCCCCTCGCAGCTTGCACCGCGATGGTGTAGATGCCGAGGAACTCCGACGGGTGTGTCCTCGCCATCATACTTCTCCGCACATCCGCTTGAAGTTTTTCTTATCGGGCCACCGACTTGCCGTAGCTCACGAGTGAACGAGGGCAACCTATCACGCTGCACGGCAAGTCACCCGTTCTCTCGGCGCTTGCATGTCGACAGCTGGCTCAGCGCGCTGGTCGGATTGATGCCGCTGCTTCGGGCGCCGATACAGTTCGAGCGTTTTCTTGTTGCCGCTTTGAAGAACTTGAGCTGATCACGGCGAGCTCGTGGATCCGGATGACGCGGCGGCCGCCGCCGAGGTGAATCCGAGGAGCCGGTGATTTTGGCCTTCGGATGGGGAGTGCACGGTGGTTGCACTCTGCATGTCTGCCGCCACTGCTCGCGCTTTTGTCGCCGCCGCCGCAAGGATGCAAATGGTTGCCGTGGAGTGCACGCTGCATAAGGCCGGCGAGACTTGATGGTGGCCTCCATTCGCCGACCTTGTCGGCCGCTGGAGGGTAGTCTAGAAGTGTTGAGTTTCCGCCAAGGCTTCCGCCGGAGTGGTGGTATGGTGTAATGTACGGGCGAGGAACGGATGTGCTCGAACTTCTAACCGTTAGAAGGAGTAGCATCCCCCCCAGCGATCAGATTCCACTCTGCAGACAAAGATGCCGGCGCAGCATGCGGGTCTCGAGGGCCTCGGATCCTCCATTTTGGCCTTGATCCAACGAGCGAGTGGCGCCATGCGAGCACCATGACGCCTCGGCCCCGCGCCTGAGACATGGACGTAGCGATCCGGACGCCGAGGTTTGCGCCGCTTGTCTCTGGACCTGGCGCGCTGCGGATCTCTCGACGACGCCTCGCCTCCGGCCGCTTCTTTCCCCACCACTCGCTGGCCCGGTGGTGGTGGTTGATGACGATCGCTTTGCTCACGCAAGCTTCCTTCTTCTTCGTGGCATGTTGACGAAGATGATGAAGAAATTGCTCGTGAACGCCGGATCAGGTTCACACAGCCTCGACGCTTTTACCGGGCGCGCCAAAGATGTCGGGAAGCTCGATCATGACCCATTTAACAATTTGGGACTCGGCGGACCGAGTCCCTTGTGGTTCGGAGTTGGGCGGAGAATGCACAAAGAGCGATCAAGCAATGCACACGCAGCAGTTTTACCCAGCTTCGTAGCTCTCCGAGAGATAATACTCATATGCTGCTTGGTTGATTGTATTGTGTTCTTGCTAGGGAGCAATGAGAGCTACAAAACCTAGCCCCGAGGAGTGTGGTCTCTAATGAGTCGAATGAACCGAACGGAACTCAATCCCTTTCTACGCTGCACTTGGGCCTCCTTTATAGGCACAAGGGGTCACCGGCAGTGGCAACAGCATGAGGGTACAAATGGAAAAAGTAGTTAGGCCAACCGATCTGCATGTAGCAGGCTGCTGATCTATACCCAACTCGACGGCAAGGGACAAGATTAATAATGCCCGCCCCTCGCCGCCTAAATAGCGGCGATAAGGACTGGCTGGCGCACCACCGCTTGCCACGATGGTAAGCCTCAAGGCCGCTTATCGCTGCTCCCTCGCTGTCAGCACAGCTCTTCGACACGCTGCGTGTTCGGAGTAGCCCCATGGCTGACATCGCTATGGATGAGCTGGAGCGAGATGAAGAGAGTTGCTCACGCTGCAAGCATCTTGTCAAGCTGAACTCTTTGTCGCGCTGGAGCTTGTCGTCATTGCCTTCCCTAAGCTCCTTGCCGGGCCTTGTCTTTCGCGCCTTGAGGTTTTCCGCAAGCCTCTGCCCGGGTCTTGAATACTTTGTTCTTGAATGGATCCAAAGGAGCCATGAGGACCTTGGCGGTCACTAGGCAAGCCCCCGCCACTGGTGTGTCATACCGCCAGGCACGAAGTTCGGGATACTAGGGTACCTCTACTCTAGTACAATCGACAAAGAATTATGATTTAGTAAGAATATTGGTGTAAGGTTTTGATTCCCTATGCTAGCACTAAAAGTCAATAGTCATGCAATGAAATTATATCCTACTTGCGGTGTATTATTCGATGTTAATTATGCTTAATGCTCGCTATGAGATTATTCGCTTTTGGTTGGTCGCTGCTCAATCTTTTTCTAGCCTTCATTTTGCACTAAGTATGATCACTACTTGTGCATCCAAAACCTTTAAACCAGTTTTGCCACATGAGTCCACTATATCTACCTATATGCGTATTCTTTTGTCGTTCTAAGCAAATTTACATGTGCCATCTCTAATTTTCAAAATAAATTTCTTTAGGTGCTCGCACTTCCTCGTGGGGAGGTGAGGGGGGCAGATATTTTCCATGCTAGATGTGTTATTCTCATGATGAGTGTTTATTCACTTGTCATTGCATGAGAGTAAGACAAAGGTATTAGGGATGTCCAAATTCGAAATGAAAATGAATTTACTTTATGTTGTCAAATAATAAATTCCTCGAAAGTGTTATATGGAAGGCACCCGTGGATACGGTTAGCCATGGAAAGTGAAAGTGTAGTGGAAAAAGGAATAAACTTTATTTTCTGCTTGGGGAACCACTGACACGCCCATTTTGCATCATGTTTTCCTACTCATATTTATGATGTTTTTATCCATAATAATGCTTTTTGGAGCAATTCTAATGCCTTCTCTCTCATAATATGCAAGGTACACATAAGAGGGGAGAATTCCGCACCTGGAAACTGGACGGAAAAGCTACATCAAAGTTACCTATTCTACACAACTCCAAACAAGCTGAAACTTCACGGAGAATTTTATGGAATATATGATGAATATTGGAGTTAATAAGCACATCGGAGGGGGCCCACCAGTGTGGTGTACAACCCACCTCGACTCGAGCCAGGAGCCCAGCGCGCCTGGGTGGCTGTGCTCACCCAAAGCCCACCTCCGTGCTCCATCTTCGTATATAGGCTCACTTTGACCCAGAAAATAAAGAGAGGACTTTCTCGACTGAGCCACTCACTGCCTCGACATAGTCTCCAACTTATCTATAATTTTTATTGTTCCATGTTATTATATTATCCATCTAGATGTTTGGGAAAATTCGCTTGCCATTCTAGCTTTTGGCCATTTTTGTTTATGCCACGCTAGAATTTGACATCTCATTTTTGCCACTCTTGGCTTTTGATAATAGATCACAAATGCCATTCCATGGCGTAAACGATATTTTATTTCACTTTGCCACTCTTAGCTTTTGGACAATGTGTCATAATCGACACTTTGAAATTTTGCTTTTGCCACTGAATGGCAAAAGTGATATATTGTCAAAAGCTAAGAGTGGCCAAAGTGAAATGACAAATTCTAGAGTGGCATAAGAAAAGCTGGTAAAACTAGAGTGGCAAAAACAAAGTTTTCCCATGTTTTATATGCTATTTTATATGATTTTTGGGACTAATCAATTAACCTAGAGCCTAGTGCCAGTTTCTGTTTTTTCCTTGTTTTTGAGTATCGCAGAAAAGGAAAACCAAACTGAGTCCAATTGACCTAAAATTGACGGAGATTTTTTTTGGACCGTAAGAAGCACACGGAGTATTGATGATGGGCGAAGAGTCCTGAGGCACCTCAGAGGGTGGGGCGCGCCTCATCTCTAGGCGCGCCTCTACTTCGTGGGCCGTACGAGACCCCCGACTTGTTCCCGACTCCAATACCTTTTTATATATACCCAAACTTCCGTAAAGAAACCTAGATTGGGAGTTCCGCCACGCAAGCCTCCTCAGAGCTACTAAAACCAATCGGGACTCTGTTCGCACTCCGCCAGAGGGAGGATCCTCACCGTGGCCATCTCATCATCATCCCAGCTACTCCATGACGCAGGAGGGAGTAGTTCACCCTGGGCTGAGGGTATGTACCAGTAGCTGCTCTCTCTCTCTCTCTCTATCTATCTCTCTCTGTTCTTGATTTGGCACGATCTTGATGTATCATGAAAGCTTTGCTATTATAGTTGGATCTTATGATGTTTCTCCCTCTACTCTCTTTGTAATGGATTGAGTTTTCCTTGAAGTTATCTTATCGGATTGAGTCTTTAAGGATTTGAGAACACTTGATGTATGTCTTATGCGGGATACCCGTAGACAATGGGGTATTCTATTGATTCACTTGATGTATGTTTTGGTGATCAACTTATGGGTTCATCAATCTTTGTGAACTTATGTATAGGGGTTGGTACACGCTTTTTGTCTTGACTCTCCCAGTAGAAACTTTGGGGACCTCTTTTCAAGTACTTTTGTGTTGGTTGAATAGATGAATCTGAGAATGTGTGATGCATATCGATAATCATACCCACGGATACTTGAGGTGACATTGAGTATCTAGGAGACATTAGGGTTTTGGTTGATTTGTGTCTTAAGGTGTTATTCTAGTACGAACTCTATGATAGATCGAATTAAAGAATAGCTTCGTGTTATTTTACTATGCATCTCTTGAATAGATCGATGTAGCGGATAACTTTGAGGTGGTTTCACACCCTACCATAATCTCTTCGCTTGTCCTCCTGCTATTACCGACTTTTGGAGTGACTCTTTGTTGCATGTTGAGGGATATTTATATGATCCAATTATGTTATCATTGTTGAGAGAACTTGCACTAGTGAAAGTATGAACCCTAGTCCTTGTTTCCTAGCATTGCAATACCGCTTACGCCACTTTTATCGCTTGTTACCTTGCTGTTTTTATAATTTCAGATTACAAAACCTATATCTACCCCCATATCGCACTTGTATCACCATCTCTTTGTCAACTAGTGCACCTATACAATTTACCATTGTATTGGGTGTGTTGGGGACACAAGAGACTCTTTGTTATTTGTTGCAGGGTTGTTTGAGAGAGACCATCTTCATCCTACGCCTCCCACGGATTGATAAACCTTAGGTCATCCACTTGTGGGAAATTTACACCGCCCTACAAACCTCTCAAGGCTTTGAGGCCCAACAACGCCTACAAGAAGAAGGTTTGTAGTAGACATCAAGTAGTTTCTGGCGCCGTTCCCTGGGAGGTGAGTGCTTGAAGGTATATCTTCAGATCTTGCAATCGAATCTTTTTGTTTCTTGTTTTATCACTAGTTTAGTCTATAAAAGAAAACTACAAAAAAAATGGAATTGAGGGTGCCTCATATGCTTCATCTTTTTAACATCTTTCATGAAAATAAGGATTCTGATAATTGCGCCAAAATATTAGAAGAAGAATGCATTAAAATGTTTGGCACTAAATCTTTGAATGATGAGCATGATTGCAATGTTGTTAGTACGAACTCTTTGAATATCCATAGTACTAATGATGATTTCACTAGTCATGATGAAAATGTCTCTTATAAGCATGTCAATTTTTGTGGAGTGCTGATACGTCTCCAACGTATCTATAATTTTTTATTGCTCCATGCTATATTATCTACTGTTTTGGACATTATTGGGCTTTATTATCCACTTTTATATTATTTTGGGACTAACCTATTAACCGGAGGCCCAGCTGTAATTGCTGTTTTTTTGCCTATTTCGTAGTTTCGCAAAAAGGAATATCAAACGGAGTCCAAACGGAATGAAACCTTCAGAACGTGATTTTAGGAAGATTGCGATCCGGAGACTTGGACC
>JAHIAM010010449.1:0-32518 GCA_021605205.1 Aegilops longissima | reverse complement strand
ATGGGCATCTCCATAGCCCGTTGATACGCCTAGTTGATGTGAGACTATCTTCTCCTTTTGTCTTCTCCACAACCACCATTCTATTCCACCTATAAGTGCTATGTCCATGACTCACGCCATGTATTATGTAAAGATTGAAAAAGTTTGAGAACATCAAAAGTATGAAACAATTGCTTGGCTTGTCATCGGGTTTGCATGATTTAAATACTTTATGTGGTGAAGATAGATCATAGCCGACTATATGATTTTGTAGGGATAGCTTGCTTTGCCATGTTATTTTGAGAAGACATGATTGGTTTGTTAGTATGCTTGAAGTATTATTATTTTTATGTCAATATGAACTTTTGTCTTGAATATTTCAATCTGAATATTCATATCACAAGTAAGAAGAATTACATTGAAATTATGCCAACTAGCATTCCACATAAAAATATCTTTTATCATTTACCTACCGAGGACGAGCAGGAATTAAGTTTAGATGCTTGATACGCTCCAACGATCTATAATTTTTGATTGCTCCATGCTATATTATCTACTGTTTTGGGCAATATTGGGCTTTATTATCCACTTTTATATTATTTTTGGGACTAACCTATTAAACCCAGATTCGCTGTTTTATGCCTATTTCAGTGTTTCGAAGAAAAGGAATATCAAACGAAGTCGAAACGGAACGAAATAAACTAGAGAAGTTATTTTTGGAAGGAAACCCACCGGATGGGCTTGGAGGAACGCAGGAAGAAGGAGGTGCCTGAGGGTGGGGGGCGCCCACTCCCCGGGCGCGCCCCCGCCTCATGCCCTTCGTCCACCGACGGACCTCGCACCCATATATACCTACGTATCATAAACTTCAAAACAGAGATTAGATCGGGAGTTCCGCCACAGAAAACCTCCCGAGCCACAAAACCAATCGGACTGTTCAAGACCGCCGAGGGGGAGAACCTCACCGGTGGCCATCTTCATCATCCCTCCATGACGAGGAGGGAGTAGTTCACTCTGGGCTAAGGGTATGTACCAAGAGCTATGTGTTTGATCTCTCTCTCTCTCTCGTCTCTCATGTTCTTGATTTGGCACGATCTTCATGTATCGCGAGCTTTGCTATTATAGTTGGATCTTATGTTTCTTCTCCCTCTTCTCTCTTGTAATGGATTGAGTTTTCCTTTGAAGTAATCTTATCGGATTGAGTCTTTAATGATTTGAGAACACTTGATGTATGTCTTGCCGCATGATCTATGGTGACAATGGGATATCACGTGATTCACTTGATGTATGTTTTGGTGATCAACTTATGGTTCCACCCATGAACCTATGCATAGGGGTTGGCACACGTCGCCGTGATTCTCCCGGAGAAACTTTGGGGCACTCTTTTGAGGTTCTATGTTGGTTGAATAGATGAATCTAAGATTGTGTGATGCATATCGATAATCATACCCACGGATACTTGAGGTGACATTGGAGTATCTAGGTGACATTAGGGTTTTGTTGATTTGTGTCTTAAGGTGTTATTCTAGTACTAACTCTAGGGCTGTTTGTGACACTTATAGAATAGCCCAATGGATTGATTGGAAAGAATAACCTTGAGGTGGTTTCATACCCTACCATAATCTCTTCGCTTGTTCTCCGCTATTAGTGACTTTGGAGTGACTCTTGTTGCATGTTGAGGGATAGTTATATGATCCAATTATGTTATTATTGTTGAGAGAACTTGCACTAGTGAAAGTATGAACCCTAGGCCTTGTTTCCTATCATTGCAATATCGCTTACGCCACTTTTATCATTAGTTACCTTGCTGTTTTTATATTTTCAGATTACAAAACCTATATCTACCATCCATATTGCACTTGTATCACCATCTCTTCACCGAACTAGTGCACCTATACAATTTACCATTGTATTGGGTGTGTTGGGGACACAAGACTCTTTGTTATTTGGTTGTGGGTTGCTTGAGAGAGACCATATTCATCCTACGCCCACGGATTGATAAACCTTAGGTCATCCACTTGAGGAAATTTGCTACGTCTCCTACAAACTTGTGCACTTGCAGGCCCAACAACGCCTACTGAAGAAGGTTGTAGTAGACATCACCACCTAGCGCATCCCTGGCTAACCATCAGGTATAACTCTTGAAACCGCCTGTTTCATTTCCAGCTCCCGACGCCGCTGCATTTGTAACTTTACTATTTCTCGTGCCCCTCATAGATAGGATCGATCGGCTGTTCTAAAACCACCTAATTTTTTTACGTTAAGAGGTAAACTAGTTCATGTACTCAAATCTAGTACTACTTGTTCAAACAAGGAAGAAAGGGGTGGGTGGGGGGAGGATTTGTTACCAAATCTAGGACTTGGTCTAAAGAGGAAATAATGGGGGCTTAAAAGTAGCGGTAGACCTGGCTATCCAACCGGCCTGGTCTAATAGGGAAATAAAGGGAAACGTAGTACAAACTCAATATAAACCCGATCTATTGGTTGAGAAAGGAAAGAAAGTGGGGACTGGGACAAGTCAACAGAGTAAGTCCAAAGACTAGATTTGCTAGCCTCACACAAGATAAGGTGGCTATACCGAACAAAAATGGGACCAACCAGATATCATGTTCTTATGTTTGTTGCCCCGAGCCACTCTTTATGTAATGCCACATCAGTAAAATGTAACAAATGATCATAAAAGTAAGGACACGTTAAACCAATGTTGTTTTCAATGTAACGCCCAAGAATATGAATCAATGTCACTTCTTACATGTCCTCGCTAAAATTTCCCATTAAGATAAGTTGGTTCTTTCGTTAGAAATGCAACCTCTGGTCCGCCTACCTCCGTGCCCAAAGTAATGTCGATTAACGGTTGTCATAGTTAATCCTAATGCCCACACTATCTAGTAATGCCACCGCTTAGAAATTGCTATCGGTCCTTGTAGGATTGCCATTTAGATAAGGAACATGCTTCTTTTCATTTGATGCATGTTTCATCACTTGTTAGTCACCCTCCTTTCCACCTTTTTGTGCAAACATAGATATACATTTCACGCCGATCTTAGTTGAACTGCACAAATGATATCCAAATTATAGTTGAGCATTCCCGAGCTTCACAACCAACCTTGATGTTGCTCAATTTTATTGCAACTAATGAAGAAGAAGCTCGTGGGTTTCGCTTTTCGATGGAAATGGAACCGGGCTGAGCCCTTTTCTTAAAAAATTGAAGAAGAAGCTGCTAGCTCACGGGTAATTGCTTCATTTTAGGTGAACTGCACCAAAAGGTCCCATGAATTGAATCATCCATGTTGGTGATCGAAAGAGCTAGCTTCAAAGATCCCGCCTAAGCACCCCGCCTCCATCCTTGTGACGCATGGTACACCTCGCTTGCCACCTGCTCAATCTAGTGTCACCGATAAAATGAAGTAATAATACAATTAAAATAGAGCGAGTGTCATTCTATCATTTCATTTCCAATGTAGATAAAGAAAGTGTGCTTCTTGTTAAAGTATGTTTCATCAACTAGTCCCATTGTTAATGCTTGCCGCTTTCGCAAATCGGGTGCTTAATTTTAGTTGATATGTACAAAATAGAAATTTGAATGTCTCAAGGCGCCCTTGTACTAATGCTGTACACCGATGTTCATCACCGCGTAAGGTGTATCTAGGAGACTTGGGACGATGTCCAAGATGAGGCGTCAGCAGGCCCATCTCGCCTCGCAGCATGGCATACTATGATACTATCGCAATATTTTCTTCTATTTATTTTGTGTGTTTCATCAACTAGTGCCACTATAATGTAATCACGGTTTTCATTATCTGTGCAAACAGGGTTATTCATCTGCATTTTGGTGGAACTGCATAAATGTACGATGGAACCGCATATATGCAGAGTGCGAGGTGTGACAAGTAAAATTATCGACACCAACCATGCTGCATGCACGCGATTGGCATCCACCACCACCAAAGGGATGTGTGGCGCCTGCGGACAGATCTTTCTGGCAGCAAATCCTCTAACCAAATACTAGTAGCTTATATTGGCAGTTTTAGGAGTACTCTTTCCTAAAAGAAGCACTAATCTATTTTTCTTTATTTGTACACTGTCACAACTTTGACCCAAAGGTCCGTAGCTATTTTAGGGTGATTGCTGAAACTGGAGATGATTGTAAGCATGATTTCATTAGCTTACACTGATTGCAAGAATGAGTAGGTGGAAGATTAGGTTAGTGCAGCTACCTTAAACCCTACCACCGCCGCTGAAACGAGGCGAAGCGAGGAACCCTGGAGAACGGCGGGAAGCGACGTCGCCATTCCGCCTCCTCTTGCGGTGGGAGAACGAATACTCTGCGGGCTCGGCTGGTTCTCACTCACGAACGACACACCATACTCGATCGATTCGTTATCCTCTACGTGTTCGACCTTCGACCTGATGACCACCACGCCGACCAGCGAATCTGTCCGCTCCATCGCCTATAGGAGATACTCGATGAACTCGAGGATCAAGGGCGGATCGCCGCCGAGAGTACATGTACATCGCCGCTTCATCGCCGCTGCCTCGCTTTTTCGTGATACATTGCCACATGGCCCGCAACGTTCTCTAAATCTCCCACTCATTGTCAAACCAACTAAGGATCTCCTTCAACTCAAGCATCTTGCTGAACGCCGGGCGACCGTCGATTCGCTGCTGATCCTCTCCATAGATGTCCTTCTCGAGTGGTCCGTGCTAGCTTTGAAGATGGGAGGAGAGGTGGTCTTGCAATAAAGAAGAGGGAGAGGAGAGGAGGTGGTTGGAATGGAAATGATGGAGAGGAGAGGAGGTGGTTTTGCAATGGAGAGAAGATCAAGAGGGAGAGGCGAGACGGTGGTTTTGGAATGGAGATGATGGAGAGGAGAGGAGGTGGTTTTGAATGGAGATGATGGAGGAGGTGGTTTGGCAATGGAGAAGATCAGAAGAGGAGAGGCGGCGGTGGTTTTGGAATGAAGATGATGGAGAGGAGAGGAGGTGGTTTTGCAATGGTGAAGAGGGAGAGGAGCGGCGGCAGCGATTTAGGATTGGGCGAGAGGGCGGCGCGCCTCAGGATCGGATCAAACTCAAAATCAATTTACTCCTTCAATTAAGAAAGTGACCCCACATTAACTAGTCTCCTTCATAATGACCATGATTTTTGCACATAAAATATATGTTATATGCTGCAAAAATAATATAATTTGAAAGTACATTCAGATACGAACCAAACGATACAATTTTTGGTGACATGCATTCACATTTTGCTTGTCAAATACAGACGGGTCAAACTTTGACCCAAAATGCGAAAAAACAACAAAAAATACTTCCAAGACCAGCGCTTCCCTTTTCTCCTCTTAAACCACCGCCGCCTCCTCTCATGTTCCATCTAAATCCACACCGCCCTCTCCTCCATTTCAAAACCACCGCCCTCCTCTCCTGTTCCAAATTCAAAACCTGTTGCCCTTCCCATTCTAATCAAAACCAGCTTGCTCCTCTCATCATCCATTCAAAACCACCGCTAGTGAAGGTGTTGGAGAAGTAGATCGATGTAGGAGTACATTCGACACGTGAGGATCGCAGACGGCGACTTCGTGAAGCTAGCTAGATGTTGGAGATACAGCCTTGGTTTGACAACAAGGACCAACTAGCAGCCGGCACATCCATGGCCAAATATCTGCAACATAGTGAAAAGGCGGGCGATATCCTGGAGGGAGTCGGCCGAGTACATAGAACTGCCTCCTCCGCCATGGAGCAAACAGATTCACCGAATCCGATCATGAGGGAGTGGTGGTGAGTATCGATCCAGATGGAGCATCCACCAGAGATTGAAGGATCGAGCATCTATGTGGTGTCGCTTGTGAGGATGTCCTGCCAGAGCGAGCCGGTGGAGTCTTCGTTGAACCCAACCGCAAGAGGAGAAAGGCCAGTCTGACGACGCTTCCCGCCATCGCCTCCCTCGCCGCTCACATCGTTCACGGGCGGCTGTCACCCGAGGAATAGGGGTTGCGCTTCCCCAGCCCAATAGTCGGGCAGGTTGTGAATTGTCGAGGAGCTTAGGGTTGTCAGATTTGCGTGTTGTGAATTGTGTTTTGTGTTGTATTTTGAGAGTACTTTCAGATATGAATGTCTTTTGAATTTCAGACGGTATTGAGCATATGAAGAATTTTATGAATTCTAGAGATCTATTTTTAGAACTTAAAAATGTAGTTTCATAGGAGTATAAAAGTGCAGACGAGAAGAAATCGCAAGTTTCAGCCAGATAAGAAATCGCAAGTTCAGCCGATAAGAAACCGCTTAGAGGCACGATATATATATAATACCGACCTTTTCAAACAGGGTTAACATCATATTGGAAGTTTTATTCATGGTCGAAAATGGAACAACCAGCCAGTTAACATCATGCTGATCAACATTCATGCATAGCACATCTTCATATGATGCACAAATAAAATGCCCACACAATGTCGAGTGTGCGACATAGAGAAACGAGGGACTAAGTTTTGGCAAGTGTTGACGTGGTTTTGGGCTGCCCTGCCTAGGCTTTCATTTTAACATGCGCAGCCCACGACCTTAGATGGAGGGCCTGTTTGTATTTTCTTAGGGCCGTATCGACCGCCTATGGACCTCCCATCCGAGGTTTTATTTTGGCAGCCCAATTTATGTATTTTTTTGAAGAAAACGCAGAGGTCTGTTCTATTTTTCTATATAAGAATAGGAACACCAAGTACAACTTATGTTTCCTTCTAACTATATTATATATATTTAAATTATTTTATATGTTATTATATATTATTTTTATTGTCCTCATATATTTAATGATACTTACATATGTAAGAAAACAATATCCCACATCTTATTAACTTATAAAATAATTTTAACAAATAAAATCCTGGATTGTTTCTACGAAAATCCTAGTGATTGTGTACAAAAGCTTGGTAAGATTTAATGACTAATGTAATAATATCATTATTTAAATATATTTATAACAAAATGCTCAGCCCTTTTTTATTTGATAACATTGCTGGCCCAACCCAACATTATAATTAGGATCAGCCCAAAGAAAATCGCAGTATTTCGAGAAAGTGCAAATGGCCTAATATTTTAGGAAATAAAATAAATGGGCCACATGGACCATTAATTGTTCACCCAGCCCAGCTAATGGTTGTAATTCAAAAAGATCAAATTGATCAGAATTCTACCGCTAAAAAATACTTAGAATTCTGAAAAATGGATTGAATACGTGGCACATTTTTGGAGGCTGAAATGTGGGCCAATAGGTCGGCCAACGCAAGTCGTTGTCAATATAGTCAACAAATGATTTCGACATGTTAGCCGCTGATTTACATCCAACGACCGCATCCATCTTCAATCTCTCATCTTCTTCTCCAAAGACCGCCGGGACCACCTCCCGCCTCGCCGCTAGCAACAGCACGCTTCGCTATGAAGCGCTACTCCACCGCTTGCCGTGCCATCCTCCACCCTCCACACCTCATGTTCTTCTCCACCGATCACAACCACACCGCACTAGAACCGCTTAACTCAGACACCTCTCCGCTCATGACTTACCTCCTGGTTTCCCATCTCCATTGTTGTTCGCCTCATTGTCGTCTCACCACCTTTGATGGCCAAGCGTGTGGTCAACATGGTCGATTTAACGACACCATCAAGTAGACTGTGCGTGGAGAGGCTAATAGCTTGGTCCACGGTGCACACAAGGAAATGCCTCCTTATTACGCCAAGAAAATAATGATTCCTCCACCGACATCTGGGACCCACCGAAGGGCCTCTCAGATTTCGTGAAAATAATGCTCTGGGCTGACTTTTCGACCCACTAGCTATCTTCGCGACGCAGGAAGTGCTTCCTTATTACACAAAAAATGAATACCGCCACCGAAACCAAAGATACCGAGGCTGACTTAGGGCCTACCAAGTTGATGTGGACGGAGGGCTTTGTCAACTTAGTCAATATAAACGATTCTAGCTCCTCGTTATCAGACGATGTTCATCCAACGGTTGTAGTGCTTCTTCAACCTCGGGTCTTCTTGCTCTAGCCGCCCAAACCATCGCCGGTCGTGTCACAGTTCTGCTCTCCCGTGGTCAGCTATGATGCCACGGAGGCCTCACCGCCCACTACTACTCCCACCGCTGGCCGTGCCATCCCTCTACTCACCCACACCTCGTTATTCGCAGCGACAGCCTCACACCGCAGCCAACCAAAGGAACCTCGACCTCTTCAGTGGCATCCACCGCGCTCTTGCCTAGCCCAGTCGTCTGGCTCTAGGCCTGTCACACCGCCGTGGTGCTCTCAAGGCGTGGTCAACGTGGTCAAGGAACGACTTGCATCGACGGGATCAGACGGAGAGGTCATACTGGGTCCACGGCCACAGCAAGGAAGTGCCTCCTATTACGCTGAAAATAATGATTCCTCCACTTGACAGCGGGACCCACCGGACGGGCCACCGATTTCAAAGCTCGACCAGGACTCCACCACATCCTCGCACGCAGTGCGCCCTGAAAAAGATTCGCCCGACCGCTGGGACCCACTAGCTACATCTTCGCATGCAAGGAAGTGCGTCCGGCAAAAAAATGATTTGCCCTCGACCCGGGACCCACCAGCTACATCTTCGCACGCAAAAAGTACGCCCGAGCAAAAATGATTCTCCGACCGCTGGGACCCACCAGCTACATTTTGCACGCTGGAACTTCGACGCGGGACCCACTGGTCGAAGCGCATATAGCGGAGATGTTCACCGACGATGACTAGTCCGCCTTCACGTGATGATCGGACACCGCCTAGTCGACTCGGATCATGTAACACTTAGATGACTAGAGGGATGTCAAATCTGAGTGGGAGTTCATTAAATAATTTGATTAGATGAACTTAATTATCATGAACATTAGTCTAAAATCTTTGCAAAATGTCTTGTAGATCAAATGGCCAACGCCATGTCACCATGAACTTCAACGCTGCTCCTAGAGAAAACCAAGTCGAAAGATGATGGCAGCAACTATTCGGATCGGGTCCGAACTCGAGGATCATCCTCATAGCAGCCAAGAAACAATATGTCCTAGAAGCACCGCTAGGTGAAGCACCCATCCCGTGAGAACCAAGACGTTATGAACGCTTCAGTCTCGTGCCGATGATTACCCTCGTTTGGCGCATGCTTTATAGCTTAGAACCGGGCTCCAAAAGTTGAGCAACACGGAGCATATGAGATGTTCGAGGAGCTGAAAATGGTTTTCCAAGCTCATGCCCGTCGAGAGATATGAAGTCTCCGACAAGTTCTATAGTTGTAAGATGGAGGAAAATAGTTCACAAGCTGAGCACATACTCAAAATGTCTCGGGTTGCACAAACGCACCGCCCCAATGGACATTAACCTCCTGACGAGGCGGTCATTGACAGAATCCTTCACCGCCCCACCGAAGCTACAAGAGCTTTGTGATGAACTACAATATGCAGGGATGGTGAAACTATTCCTAAGTATTTTCAATGCTGAAGTCAGCAGAGGTAGAAATCAAGAAAGAACATCAAGTGTTGATGGTCAATAAAACCACTAAGTTCAAGAAGGGCAAGGGTAAGAAGAACTTCAAGAAGGACGGCGATGTTGCTGCCGCACTCAGAAGCCGCTTGCCGGGAAGAAGTCAAAGAATGGACCCAAGCCTGAGACTGAAAGTGCTTTATTGCAAAGGAAGGGTCACCGGAAGTGGAATCGCCCCAAATACTTACCGACAAGAAGGCCTAAGAACACTAAAGGTGAGCTGCGAATGTTGTGGAGAACCGGGCGAAGAAGGACGAGGTGACGATGCACGCCGGGAATGGTTCCAAGGTCGATGTGATCTTCCATCGGCACGCTACCTCTACATTTACCTACCGGATTAGTTTTAAACCTCAATAATTGTTATTTAGTGCCAAGTTTGAGCATGAACATTGTATCGGATCTCGCTTAATGCGAGATGGCTACTCATTTAAATCCGAGAATAATGGTTGTTCTATTTATATGAGAGATATGTTTTATGGTCATGTCGATGGTCAATGGTTTATTCTTAATGAATCTTTAACGTGATGTTACACATATTCATAGTGTGAATACCAAAAGATGTAAAGTTGATAACGATAGTCCCACATACTTGTGGCATCGCCGCCTTGGTCACATTGGTGTCAAGCTTATGAAGAAGCTCCATGCTGATGGACTTTAGAGTCTCGATTATGAATCATTTGACACATGCGAACCATGCCTCATGGGCAAATGACCAAGACTGCTCTCCGAACAATGGAGCGAGCAACCAACTTATTGGAAATCATACATACCGATGTGTGTGGTCCAATGAGCGTTGAGGCTCGCGGAGGATATCGTTATGTTCTCACTCTCACTGATGACTTGAGTAGATATGGGTATGTCTACTTGATGAAACACAAGTCCGAGACCTTGAAAAGTTCAAGGAATTTCAGAATGAGGTAGAGAATCAACGTGACCGAAAAATAAAGTTCTTACGATCGATCGTGGAGGAGAATATTTAAGTCACGAATTTGGTACACACTTAAGGAAATGTGGAATCGCTTCACAACACTCGCCGCCTGGAACACCTCAGCGTAACGTGTGTCCGAACGTCGTAATCGCACTCTATTGGATATGGTGCGATCTATGATGTCTCTTACCGATTTACCGCTATCATTTTGGGGATACGCCTAGACAGCTACATTCACTTTAAATAGGGCACCGCCTAAACTGCTGAGACGACAATCGTATGAATTATGGTTTGGGAAGAAACCTAAGTTGTCGCTTTCTAAAAGTTTGGGGATGCGCGCTTATGTCAAGAAACTTCAACCTGAAAAGCTCGAACCCAAGTCGGAAAAATGCGCTTCTTCATATACCCTAAGGAAACCATTGGGTATACCTCTACCTTAGATCCCAAGGCAAGATCTTTGTTGCCAAGAACGGATCCTTTCTCGAAAAGAGTTTCTCTCGAAGGAGTAAGTGGGAGGAAAGTAGAACTCGATGAAGTACTACTCTTGAACCGAAAGTAGTGCAGCTCAGAAAATGTTCCTGTGGTGCCTACACCAATCGGAGAGGAAATTAATGATGATGATCAAGGTACTTGGATCAAGTTAGCTACCGAATCAGAGGTCCACAAGGACACGCTCCACACCAGAGTGGTATGGCAACCCTGTCTCCGGAAATCATGTTGTTAGACAACGTGAACCTTCGAACTATGAAGAAGCGATGGCGGCCCAGATTCCAACAAATGGCTTGAAGCCATGCAATCCGAGATAGGATCCATGTATGAAAACAAAGTATGGACTTTGACAGACGGTTCGATGATCGGCGAAAGCTATAGAAAACAAATGGATCTTTAAGAAGAAGACGGACGCGATGGTAATGTTACCATCTATAAAGCTCGACTTGTCGCTAAAGGTTATCGGCAAGTTCAAGGGTTGACTACGATGAGACTTTCTCCCGTAGCTAAGTTGAAGTCCGTCCAAATCATGTTAGCAATTGCCGGATACTATGATTATGAGATATGGCAATGGACGCCAAAACGGCATTCCTTAACGGCTATCTTAAGGAAGAACTGTATATGATGCAGCCGGAAGGTTTTGTCGAATCCTAAGAATGCTAACAAGGTATGCAAGCTCCAAATGATCCATTTATGGGCTGGTGCAAGCATCTCGAGTTGGAACATATCGCTTTGATGAGATGATCAAAGCGTTTAGTTTATGCGCACTTATGGAGAAGCCCGCTATAAGAAAGTGAGTGGAGCTCAGAGCATTTCTCATATTATATGTAGATGACATACTTTGATGGGAAATGATATAGAACTCTTGGACATCATTAAGGCCTACTTGAATAAAAGTTTTTCAATGAAGGACCTTGGAGAAGTTGCTTATATATTAGGCATCAAGATCTATAGAGATAGATCGAGACGCTCATAGGTCTTTCACAAAGCACATACCTTGATAAGATATTGAAGAAGTTCAAATGGATCAGTCCAAGAAAGGGTTCTTGCCTGCATTACATAGGTGAAATTGAGCTCGGCTCAATGTCCCACCACAAGTAAGATATAGAGAGATGAGTGTCATCCCCTATGCATCAGCCATAGGGTCTCATTATGTATGCCATGCGTGTGTACTGCACTCGATGTAAACCTTGCCGTAAGTTTGGTAGGAAGGTACCAAAGTAATCCCGCAAGGAACACCGGACAGCGGTCAAGAATATCCTAAAGCACCGAAAAGGACTAAGGACATGTTTCGTTTATGGAGGTGACGAAGAGCTCGTCAGAAGGGTTACGCCGACGCTAGCTTCGACACAGATCCGATGACTCTAAGTCACAAACCGGATAATGTATATGTTGAATGGTGGAGCAGGAAGCTGGTGCAGCTGCAAGCGTAGCGTCGTATGGATCTACATGTGAAGCGGAGTACATGGCAGCGTCTGAGGAAGCACATGAAGCAATTTGGGTGAAGGAGTTCATCACCCACCTAGGAGTCATACCCAATGCGTCGGGGCCGATCAAACTCTTCTCGGACAACACCGAGCTATTGCATTCTGCTAAGGAGCCCAGGTTTCACAAGAAGACCAGCACATCAAGCTGCCGCTCAACTCCATTCGTGAAAATGTTCAAGATGGAGACATAGAAATTTGCAAAGTGCATACGGATCTGAATGTCGCAGATCCGCTGACTAAACCTCTTCCATGAGCAAAACATGATCAACACCGTAACTCTATGGGTGTTCGATTCATCACAATGTAACTAGATTATTGACTCTAGTGCAAGTGGGAGATGTGGAAATATGCCCTAGAGGCAATAATAAAAGGATTATTATTATATTTCCTTGTTCGTGATAATTGTCTTTATTCATGCTATAATTGTATTATCCGAAATCATAATACACGTGTGAATACATAGACCACAACATGTCCCTAGTGAGCCTCTAGTTGACTAGCTCGTTGATCAATAGATAGTCATGGTTTCCGACTATGGACATTGGATGTCATTGATAACGGGATCACATCATTAGGAGAATGATGTGATGGACAAGACCCAATCCTAAGCATAGCACAAGATCGTAGTTCGTTTTGCTAGAGCTTTTCCAATGTCAAGTATCTTTTCCTTAGACCATGAGATCGTAACTCCTGGATACCGAGGAGTGCTTTTGGTGTACCAAACGTCACAACGAATCGGGTGACTATAAAGGTGCACTATGTATTCGAAAGTGTCTCTGGTTGACACGATCGAGATGGATTTGTCATCCGTGATACGGAGAGGTATCACTAGGCCCACTTGTAGTGCATCATCATAATGAGCTCAAAGTGACCAAGTGTCTGGTCACGGATCATGCATTACGGTACGAGTAAAGTGACTTGACGGTAACGAGATTGAACGAGGTATTGGGATACCGACGATCGAATCTCTGCAAGTAACATACCGTCTCGACAAAGGGAATAGTATACGGGTTGCTTGAATCTCGACATCGTGGTTCATCCGATGAGATCATTGAGGAGTATGGGAGCCAACATGGGTATCCAGATCCCGCTGTTGGTTATTGACCGGAGAGCCATCTCTGGTCATGTTCAAGATGTCTCCCGAACCCGTAGGGTCTACACACTTAAGGTTCGGTGACGCTAGGGTTGTATTAATATGAGTATGCAGCAAACCAAAAGTTGTTCCGAGTCCCGGATGAGATCCCGGACGTCACGAGGAGTTCCGGAATGGTCCGGAGGTAAAGAATTATATATAGGAAGTGCTATTTCGGCCATCGGGAAAGTTTCGGGTCACCTAAGATTGGACCGGACCACCGGAAGGGTCCTGGGGTCCACCGGGGGGCCACCTATCCTAGAGGGCCTGTGGGCTGAAGTGGGAGGAACCAGCCTCGGTGGCTGGTGCGCCCACTTGGCCCCCTCCGCGCCTAGTGGGAAACCCCAGGCGGGGGCGCACCACTTGCCTTGGGGGCACTCCACCCCTGCCGCCGCCCCTTGGGAGATTCCCATCTCTGTGGCCCCGCCCTCGGGGCCTATAAAGGAGGGGAGGGAGGCAGCCGCACCTGAGTCTTGGCGCCCTCCCCCCTGCTACACCTCTTCCTCCTCCCCGCAGCTTGCATGGCGAAGCCTCCGCCGAGTCTCAGCAGATCCACCACCACGCCTGTGTGCTGCCGGATCTTCATCAACCTCTCCTTCCCCTTGCTGGATCAAGACGGAGGAGACGCCACGCTGACCGTGACGTGTGTTGAACGCGGAGGTGCTGTCCGCCGGGCGCTAGGATCTCCAGTGATTTGGATCACGACGAGAACGACTCCTCAACCCCGTTTCTTGAACGCTTCCGCACGCGATCTACAAGGGTATGTAGATGCATCTCTCTCTCTCTTGTTGCTAGATGAACTCATAGATGGATCTTGGTGAACGAGAAAATTTTATTTTATGCAACGCTCCCCATCATTTTTGTGTTTTAATTAGTGTTTGTGCCAAGTGGAACCTTTGGGAAGACTTGGGTGAAGTCTTTATGATCATGCTGTAAAAACAGAAACTTTTTAGCGCCACGAGATTAGCTAGAACTTTTACTGGAGAGTGATATTTAGTTGATTCTTTTGCAGATGATTACTAGTCAAATTCCTCAGGTCCACCAATTTATTTTAGAATTTTGGAGTTCCAGAAGTTTGCGTTAGTTACAGATTACTACAGACTGTTCTGTTTTTGACAGATTCTGTATTCATTGTGTTGCTTGCTTATTTTGATGAATCTGTGGCTAGTAAAATAGTTTATAAACCATAGAGAAGTTGGAATACAGGAGGTTTAACACCAACATAAATAAATAATGAGTTCATTACAGTACCATGAAGTGGTGTTTTGTTTTCTTTCACTAACGGTGCTTACGTAGTTTTCTCGTTAAGTTTTGTGTTGTGAAGTTTTCAAGTTTTGGGTAAAGATTCTATGGACTATGGAATAAGGAGTGGCAAGAGCCTAAGACTGGTATGCCCAAGGCACCAAGGTAATATTCAAGGACAACCAAGTGCCGTTTAAGCTTGGGGATGCCCGGATGGCATCCCTCTTTCGCCTTCGCTCATCGGTAACTTTACTTGAGCTATATTTTTATTCACCACATGATATGTGTTTTGCTTGGAGCGCTATTTTATTTTCTTTAGCTTTGCTTGCTGTTTGAATAAAGTATCAGGATCTGAAATTTTTAAATGTTAGAGAGTCTTCACATAGTTGCATAATTATCCAACTACTCATTGATTTTCACTTATATCTTTCGGAGTAGTTTGTCATTTGCTCTAGTGCTTCACTTATATCTTTTAGAGCAAGGTGTGGATTTATTTTGAAGAAATAGATGAACTCTCATGATTAACTTATATTATTTTGAGAGTCTTAAATAGCATGGTAATTTTCTTAAAATCCTAATATGCTAAGCATACAAGATTTGTAAGAATTTTATGAGTGTGTTAAATACTAAGAAAAGATTGATGCTTGATAATTGTTTTGAGATATGAAGATGGTGATATTAGAGTCATGCTAGTTGAGTAGTTGTGAATTTGAGAAATACTTGTGTTAAAGTTTGTGATTCCCCGTAGCATGCACGTATGGTGAACTGTTATGTGATGAAGTCGGAGCATGATTTATTTATTGATTCTCTTCCTCATGAGTGGCGGTCGGGGACGAATGGCTGATGGTCTTTTCCTACCAATCTATCCTCCTAGGAGCATGCGCGTAATACTTTGCTTTGATAACTTCTAGATTTTTGCAATAAGTATATGAGTTCTTGATGACTAATGTTGAGTCCATGGATTATAATGCGACTTTTCCTTCCTTCCACCATTGCTAGCCTCTAATACCGCAATGACTTTTCGCCAAAGATTCATACACCCACCATATATCTTCCTCAAAACAACCACCATACCTACCTATCAAGGCATTTCCATAGCCATTCCGAGATATATTGCCATGCAACTTTCCAATCGCTCCGCTCTATGACACGCTCATCATTGTCATATTGCTTTGCATGATCATGTAGTTGACATCGTGATTTGTGGCAAAGCAACTGCTCATAATTCTTTTCATACATGTCGCCATGAGTCATTGCACATCCTCGATTACATCACGGAGGCATTCATATAGAGTCATATTTTGTTCTAAGTATCGAGTTGTAATTGTTGAGTTGTAAGAAAATAAAAGTGTGATGATCATCATTTTAGAGCATTGTCCCAAGTGAGGAAAGGATGATGGAGACTATGATTCCCCACAAGTGGGGATGAGACTCGGACAAAAAATGAAAAAATAAAATGAAAAAAAGAGGCCATAAAAAGAGAAAAAGGCCCAAATAAAAAAATGAGGGAAAAAGAGAGAAGGGACAATGCTACTATCCTTTCACCATACTTGTGCTTCAAAGTAGCACCAAGATCTTCATGATAGAGGTCTCTCATTTTGTCACTTTCATATACTAGCGGGAATTTTTCATTATAGAACTTGGCTTGTATATTCCAATGACGGGCTTCCTCAAATGCCCTAGGTCTTCGTAGCAAGCCGGAGTTGGATGCACACCCACTTAGTTTCTTTTGTTGAGCTTTCATACTTATAGCTCTGGTGCATCCGCTGTGATGGCAATCCCTACTCACTCACATTGATATCTATTGATGGGCATCTCCATAGCCCGCTGATACGCCTAGTTGATGTGAGACTATCTTCTCTTTTTGTCTTCCACAACCACCATTCTATTCCACCTATAAGTGCTATGTCCATGACTCACGCCATGTATTATGTGAAAGATTGAAAAGTTTGAGAACATCAAAGTATGAAACAATTGCTTGGCTTGTCATCGGGTCGTGCATGATTTAAATACTTTATGTGGTGAAGATAGATCATAGCCGTACTATGATTTTGTAGGATAGCTTGTTGGCCATGTTATTTTGAGAAGACATGATTGGTTTGTTAGTATGCTTGAAGTATTATTATTTTTATGTCAATATGAACTTTTGTCTTGAATATTTCTAATCTGAATATTCATATCACAAGTAAGAAGAATTACATTGAAATTATGCCAACTAGCATTCCACATAAAAAATATCTTTTTTATCATTTACCTACTCGAGGACGAAAGGTGAATTAAGCTTAGATGCTTGATACGCTCCAACGATCTATAATTTTTGATTGCTCCATGCTATATTATCTACTGTTTTGGGCAATATTGGCTTTATTATCCACTTTTATATTATTTTGGGACTAACCTATTAAACCCAGATTCATTGCTTTTATGCCTATTTCAAGGTTTCAAGAAAAGGAATATCAAACGGAGTTTAAACGGAACGAAATAAACTAGAGAAGTTATTTTTGAAGGAAACCTCACGGATGGGCTTGAGTGAACGTCAGGAAGAAGGGAGGTGCCCACGAGGGGGGGGCGCCCATCCCCGGGCGCCGCCTCATGCCCCCCCCTTCGGGTCCACCGACGGACCTCTGCACCCATATATACCCCACGTATCATAAACTTCCAAACAGAGATTAGATCGAGTTCCGCCACAAAACCTCCAGAGCCACGTAAAACCAATCGACCCTGCTCAAGACTCACGGAGGGGGAGAACCTCACCGTGGCCATCTTCATCATCCCGGCGCTTCTCCATGACGAGGAGGGAGTAGTTCACCCTGGGCTAAGGGTATGTACCAAAGAGCTATGTGTTTGATCTCTCTCTCGCTCTCTCATGTTCTTGATTTGGCACGATCTTCATGTATCGCGAGCTTTGCTATTATAGTTGATCTTATGTTTCTTCTCCCCTCTTCTCTTGTAATGGATTGAGTTTTCCTTGAAGTAATCTTATCGGATTGAGTCTTTAATGATTTGAGAACACTTGATGTATGTCTTGCCGTATGATCTATGGTGACAATGGGATATCACGATTCACTTGATGTATGTTTTGGTGATCAACTTATGGTTCCACCCATGAACCTATGCATAGGGGTTGGCACACGCCGTCCGTGATTCTCCCAGAAACTTTGGGGCAATTTTTGAGGTTCTATGTGTTGGTTGAATAGATGAATCTAAGATTGTGTGATGCATATCGATAAATCCATACCCACGGATACTTGAGGTGACATTGAGTATCTAGGTGACATTAGGGTTTTGGTTGATTTGTGTCTTAAGGTGTTATTCTAGTACGAACTCTAGGGCTGTTTTAGACACTTATAGGAATAGCCCAATGGATTGATTGGAAAGAATAACCTTGAGGTGGTTTCATACCCTACCATAATCTCTTCGCTTGTTCTCCGCTATTAGTGACTTTGGAGTGACTCTTTGTTGCATGTTGAGGATAGTTATATGATCCAATTATGTTATTATTGTTGAGAGAACTTGCACTAGTGAAAGTATGAACCCTAGGCCTTGTTTCCTATCATTGCAATATCGCTTACGCCACTTTATCATTAGTTACCTTGCTGTTTTTATATTTTCAGATTACAAAAACCTATATCTACCATCCATATTGCACTTGTATCACCATCTCTTCACCGAACTAGTGCACCTATACAATTTACCATTGTATTGGGTGTGTTAGACACAAGAGACTCTTTGTTATTTGGTTGCGGGTTGTTTGAGAGAGACCATATTCATCCTAACGCCTCCCACGGATTGATAAACCTTCGGTCATCCACTTGAGGAAATTTGCTACTGTCCTACAAACTTGTGCACTTGCAGCCCAACAACGCTTCACCGTAAGAAGGTTGTGTAGTAGACATCACCACCTCCAGCGACATCCCGCCGACCATCGTATAACTTCCTTGAAACCGCCTTGTTTCATTCCCGAGCTCCCCGACGCCGCTGCATTTGTAACTTTTACTATTTCTCAGTGCCCCTCATAGATAGGATCGATCGGTTGTTCAAAACCACCTAATTTTTTTACGCTAAGAGGTAAAACTAGTTCATGTACTCAAATCTAGTACTACTTGGTTCAAACAAGGAAGAAAGGGGTGGGGAGGAGGATTTGTTACCAAATCTAGGACTTGGTCGAAAGAGGAAATAATGGGGCTAAAAGTAGCAGAGACCTGCTATCCAACCTGCTCTAGGTCTAATAGGGAAATAAAGGGAAACGAGTACAAACTCAATATAAACCCGATCTATTGGTTGAGAAAGGAAAGAAAGTGGGATCGGGGACAAGTCAATGAGTAAGTCCAGACTAGATTTGCTAGCCTCACACAAGATAAGGTATATACCGAACAAAAATGGGACCAACCCTGATATCATGTTCTTATGTTTGTTGCCCCGAGCCACTCTTATGTAATGCCACGGTAAAATGTAGCAACAGACCGTTAAAAAGTAAGGACACGTTAAACCAATGTTGTTTTCAATGTAATGCCTCCAGAATATGAATCAATGTCACTTTTTACATGTCCCGCTAAAATTTCCCATTAAGATAAGTTGGTTCTTTTCAGTTAGAAATGCAACCTGCCCTGGTCCGCCTACTCTCCTGTGCCCAAAGTAATGTCGATTTAACGGTTGTCATAGTTAATCCTAATGCCCACACTAATATCTAGTAATGCCACCGCTTAGAAATTGCTACCGCCCTTGTAGGATTGCTATTTAGATAAGGAACATGCTTTTTTCATTTGATGCATGTTTCATCACTTGTTAGTCACCCTCCTTCCACTTTTTTGTGCAAACATAGATATACATTTCACGCCGATCTTAGTTGAACTGCACAAATGATATCCAAATTATAGTTGAGCATTCCCGAGCTTCACAACCAACCTTGATGTTGCTCAATTTTATTGCAACTAATGAAGAAGAAGCTCTGGTTTTGCTCGATGGAAATGGAACCGGGCCGGAGCCCTTTTCTTAAAAAAATTGAAGAAGAAGCTGCTAGCTCACGGGTAATTGCTTCATTTTAGGTGAACTGCACCAAAAGGTCCCATGAATTGAATCATCCATGTTGGTGACTGAAAGAGCTAGCTTCAAAGATCCCGGCTAAGCACCCCTGCCTCCATCCTTGTGACGCATGGTACACCTCGCTTGCCACCGCTTCAATTCTAGTGTCACCGATAAAATGAAGTAATAATACAATTAAAATAGAGCGAGTGTCATCTCTATCATTTCATTTCCAATGTAGATAAAGAAAGTGCTTTCTTTGTTAAAGTATGTTTCATCAACTAGTCCCATTGTTAATGCTTGCCGCTTTCGCAAACCGGGTGCTTAATTTTAGTTGATATGTACAAAATAGAAATTTGAATGTCTCTGCGCTCCTTGTACTATCACGCTGTACACCGATGTTCATCATCGGCGTAAGGTGTATCTAGGAGACTTGGGACGATGTCCAGAGGAGGCGCAGTAGGCCCATCTCGCCTCAAAGATGGCATACTATGATACTATCGCAATATTTTCTTCTATTTATTTTGTGTGTTTCATCAACTAGTGCCACTATAATGTAATCACGGTTTTCATTATCTCGTGCAAACAGGGTTATTCATCTGCATTTTGGTGGAACTGCACAAATGTACGTATGGAACCGCATATGCAGAAAGCGTAGGTGTGACAAGTAAAATTATCGACACCAACCATGCTGCATGCACGATTGGCATCCACCACCACCAAGGGATGTGTGGCGCCTCAGGATGATCTTCTTGGCAAAGAAATCCTCTAACCAAATACTAGTAGCTTATATTGGCAGTTTTAGGAGTACTCTTTCCTAAAGAAGCACTAATCTATTTTTCTTTATTTGTACACTGTGTCACAACTTTGACCCAAAGGTCCAGAGCTATTTTAGGGTGATTGGCGAGTACTTTGAGACTGATTGTAAGCATGATTTTCATTAGCTTTCACACTCGATTGCAAGAATGAGTAGGTGGAAGATTAGGTTAGTGCTAAGCTTACCTTAAACCCTACCACCGCCATGAAACGAGGCGAGGCCGAGGAACCCTGGAGAACGGCGGGAAGCGACGTCAGCCATTCCGCCTCTTCATGCGGTGGGAGAACGATTACTCTTGCGGGTTCGGCTGGCTCGCACCTCACGAACGACACACCATACTCGATCGATTCGTTATCCTCACGTGCTCGACCTTCGACTGCAGATGACCACCACCGCCTCGATCGTCGCCTCAGCGAATCCGCCTCGCTCCATCGCCCATAGGAGATACTCGATGAACTTCGAGGATCACGGCGCGATCGCCGCCGAGGAGTACGTACATCGCCGCTTCATCGCCGCTGCCTCGCTTCTTTTTCGCATACATTGCCACATGGCGCAACGCCCTCGAATCTCCCACTCATTGTCAAACCAACTAAGGATCTCCTTCAACTCTAAGCTAACTTTGCTGGTCAGCCGGGCGATCTCGCTTGATTGCCGCAGCATCTCTCCATAGATGTCCTTCTCGAGTGGTCCGTGCTAGCTTTGAAGATGGGAGGAGAGACGGTGGTCTTGGCAATAAAGAAGAGGGAGAGGAGAGGAGGTGGTTTTGGAATGGAAATGATGGAGAGGAGAGGAGGTGGTTTTGCAATGAGAGAAGATCAAGAGGGAGAGGCGAGACGGTGGTTTTGGAATGGAGATGATGGAGAGGAGAGGAGGTTTTTGGAATGGAGATGATGGAGAGGAGAGGAGGTGGTTTTGCAATGGAGAAGATCAAGAGGGAGAGGCGAGACGGTGGTTTTGGAATGAAGATGATGGAGAGGAGAGGAGGTGGTTTTGCAATGGTGAAGAGGGAGAGGAGCGCAGGGCAGCAGATTTAGGATTGGGCGAGAGGGCCAAGGCCAGGATCGGATCAAACTCAAAATCAATTTACCCTTCAATTAAGAAAGTGACCACATTAACTAGTCTCCCTTTATAATTGACCATGATTTTTGCACATAAAATATATGTTATATGCTGCAAAAATAATATAATTTGAAAGTACATTCAGATACGAACCAAACGATACAATTTTTGGTGACATGCATTCACATTTTGCTTGTCAAATACAGTACATGGTCAAACTTTGACCCAAAATACGCAAAACAACAAAAAATACTTCCAAGACCAGCGCCGCTTCTTCCGCCTTTCTCCTCTTAAACCACCGCCGCTCCTCTCATGTTCCAATCTAAATCCAGCGCAGCCCTCTCCTCTTCCATTTCAAAACCACCGCCTCCTCTCTGCTCCAAATCCAAAACCAGGTTGCTCCTCTCCCATTCTAATCTAAAAACCAGCGCTGCCCTCTCATCATCCATTCAAAACCACCACGCATGAAAGTGAAGGTGTGTGGAGAAGTAGATCGATGGAGGAGTACATTCGATACGTGAGGATCGCAGACGCACGCACCTCGTGAAGCTAGCTAGGATGTTGGAGATACAGTCTTGGTTTGACAACAAGGACCAACTAGCAGCGACGGCGACATCCATGGCCAAATATCTGCAACATAGTGAAAGGCGGCGATACTTCCGGAGGAGTCGCATCGAGCATATAGAACTGCTCCTCGGGCCATGGAGCAAACAGATTCACCGAATCCGATCCATGAGGGAGTGGTGGTGGGAGTATCGATCCCAGATGGAGCATCCACCAGAGATTGAAGGATCGAGCATCTGTGGTGTCGTTTGTGAGGATGTCCCGCCAGAGCGAGCCGTGGAGTTCGTTGACCAACCCAACTGCAAGAGGAGAAAAGTGCTTGTCCCGACGACGCTTCCCCCGCCATCGCCTCCTCGCCGCTCACATCGCCTCACGGGCGGCTGCCACCGAGGAATAGGAGGGCTGCGCCCCCCAGCCCAATAGTCGGGCAGGTTGTGAATTGTCGAGGAGCTTAGGGTTGTCAAGATTTGAAGTGTTGTGAATTGTGTTTTGTGTTGTGTATTTTGAGAGTACTTTCAGATATGAATGTCTTTGAATTTCAGATTTGCAGATTGATATATGAAGAATTTTATGAATTCTAGAGATCTATTTTTAGAACTTAAAAATGTAGTTTCAGGAGTATAAAAGTGGCAGAATTGAGAAGAAACTGCAAGTTTCAGTTTCAGATAAGAAATGCAAGTTCGTTTCAGATAAGAAACTGCAACTTCGTAGAGGCACACATATATATTAACACGACCTTTTCAAACAGGGTTAACATCATATTGGAAGTTTTATTCATGGTCGAAAATGGAACAACCAGCCAGTTAACATCATGCTGATCAACATTCATGCATAGCACATCTTCATATGATGCATAGTCAAAATGCCCACACAATGTCGAAAGTGTGCTAGACATAGAGAAACGAGGGACTAAGTTTTGGCAAGTGTTGGACGGGTTTTGGGCTGCCCTGCCTAGGCTTTCATTTTAACATGCGCAGCCCACTCACCTTAGATGGGAGGGCCTGTTTGTATTTTCTTAGGTCCGCTATGTATCGACCGGCCTATGGACCTCCCATCCGAGGTTTTATTTTTGGCAGCCCAATTTATGTATTTTTTTGAAGAAAACGTAGAGGTCTGTTCTATTTTTCTATATAAGAATAAGAACACCAGGTACAACTTATGTTTCCCTTCTAACTATATTATATATATTTAAATTATTTTATATGTTATTATATATTATTTTTATTGTCATCATATATTTAATGATACTTACATATGTAAGAAAACAATATCCTACATCTTATTAACTTATAAAATAATTTCTTAACAAATAAAATCCTGGATTGTTTGGCACGAAAATCCTAGTGATTGTGTACAAAAGCTTGGTAAGATTTAAGGACTAATGTAATAATATCACTTATTATTTAAATATATTTATAACAAAATGCTCAGCCCTTTTTTATTTTTTTGATAACATTGCTGGCCCAACCCAACATTATAATTAGAATCAGCCCAAAGAAAATCGTATTTTAAGAAAGTGCAAATGGCCTGTAATATTTTAGGAAATAAAATAAATGGGCCACATGGACGGTACATTAATTGTTCACCCAGCCCAGCTAATGGTTGTAATTCAAAAAAGATCAAATTGATCAGAATTCTACCGCAAAAAAAAAGACTCAGAATTCTGAAAAATGGATTGAATACGGGTACATTTTTGGAGTCTGAAATGTGGGCCATAGGTCGGGCCAACGCAAGTCGTTGTCAATATAGTCAACAAATGATTCTCGATGTTAGCCGCTTGATTTACATCCAACGACCGCATCCATCTTCAATCTCTCATCTTCTTCTCCAAAGACCGCTGGGACCACCTCCCGCGCCTCGCCGCAGTAGCGCTGCTAGCACGCTTCGCTATGAAGCGCTACTCCACCGCTTGCCGTGCCATCCTCCACCCTCCACACCTCATGTTCTTCTCCACCGAACGCCAACCACACCGCACTAGAACCAGCTAAACCTCAGACACCTCTCCGCGTCATGACTTCTACTCCCTCAAGTTTTCCCATCTCCAATTGCTGTTGTCCGGCCTCGCCGCCGCCCACCACCTTTTGATGCGCCGCGCGGTGTGGTCAACATGGTCAATTTAACGCACACCATCGAAGTAGACTCAGCGGAGAGGCTAACAGCTGGGTCCACGGCCGCACACAAGGAAATGCCTTATTACGCCGCAAAATAATGATTCTCCACCGACATCTGGGACCCACCGAAGGGCCTCTCAGATTTCGTGAAAATACGTGCCCTCGCTGACTTTTCGGACCCACTAGCTATCTTCGCACGCAAGGAAGTGCTTCCTTATTACGCGACAAAAATGAATACCCTCGCCACCGAACCCAAGATACCGAGGCTGACTTAGGGCCTACCAAGTTGACGGGACTTGAGGGCTTTGTCAACTTAGTCAATATAAACGATTCTAGCTCCTCGTTATCAGACGATGTTCATCCAACGGTTGTAGTGCTTCTTCAACCTCGGGTCTTCTTGTTTAGTCGCCCAAACCATCGCCGGCCGGTTGTTGCCTTCGCCTCCTGCGGGTTTGCTATGATGCCACGGAGGCCTCACCGCCCACTACTACTCCCACCGCTGGCCGTGCCATCCCTCTACCCACCCACACCCCCTCGTTATTCTCAATGACAACAGCCTCACACCGCAGTCAACCAAAGGAACCTCAGCATTCCTCTTCTTCGCGGCATCCATCGCTATGTTTTGCCCAGCCCGAAGTCGTCCCGCTTTAGGCCTCTGCCGAGACACCGCCGTGGTGCTCTCGGCGCCGCGGTCAACGTGGTCAGGAACGACTTGCATCGGACGGGATCAGACGTGGAGAGGTCAACACTGGGTCCACGGCCACAAAGCAAGGAAGTGCCTTATTACGCTGAAAATAATGATTCCTCCACTTGACAGCCGGGACCCACCGACGGCCACCGATTTCGCTAAAAAAGTTTCGACCGACCGGGACCCACTACCACATCCTCGCACGCAAGGAAGTGCGTCCGAAAAAAGATTCGCCCGACCGCCGGGACCCACTAGCTACATCTTCGCATGCAAGGAAGTGCGTCCCGCAAAAAATGATTTGCCTCTCGACCCGTTGGGACCCACCAGCTACATCTTCGCACGCAGGAAGTACGCCCGAGCAAAAAATGATTCGCCTCCGACGCTGACCCACCACTACATTTTGCAAATGGAACTGCTCGACACGGACCCACCTGTCCGAAGCGCATAGCGCTGTTATTCTCGGTCGTGAACGTGGTACGCATATATATCGGTCGACATGAGAGGCGACGGTCGAGTAGAGGCGCCAGACGAAGTCGTAGTAGAGGCGCGCACGTAGCATGTACACGCACATACAGCGCCAGGTGCAAGAAAGAAAATACTAGCCATGTACGTATATTTCGGGCGGGTCTCGAACGCCTACTCGCATACGCACATGGCTGGGTCGAAACGGAGAAACAAGAGTCGCCATCGGTTCATGGGAAGGCAACGGAATGTGTCGGTTCATGGGGAGGCAACATAACGCGTCGTGTTCATCGGGAGGCAACGGAACGCATGGGAGCCAACCGCTGGACGAATAGGCGATGGAACGAGGCCCGCGCATCAGAACGGAGAAACGGCCTTGTGTTCGACCACCACGCTCGAATGGGGTCCCGCTGATCGGAGGGTGTGCGATCAGAAAACGGTAGGAAATGGAACTCTCCCACGGCCTAAACGGGGTCCTCGTTGATCGAGGGGTGGCGATCAAGAACGGATTTAAACGGACCTCCTACGGCCGAAACGGGGTCCTGTTCATCGGAGGTGTGGCGCATCGCAAAACGGATTTAAACGGACTTGTGTTGAGCCGCCACGGCCAAAACGGGGTCCTGTTTCATCGGGAGGTGTGTATGCATCGCAAAACGGGACTCCACGGATATCGCTCATCTCCACCGCCGACCTCCTCCACCCCCTCCACGGGCTCCTCGCTCATCCACCTCCACCGCCAGCTTACTCCACCGGGCCATCGCTCAACCACCCTCCACCGCTTCATCGCTCATCCAGCTCCTCCACACCACGGGTCCCTGCTCAACCACCCCTCCACGGCCACCCTCCACTTCTCACTGCTCATCCATCCCTCCACACCATGGGGTCTCGTTTCATCCAAAGGCAACGCTTACCGCCACATCGCTCATCCAACCCCCCTTCAATGCTCACTGCTCATCCAATCGATCGGCCGTTATATAGCCGCATGGCGAATCGCTCCATCGGGTTCACCATCAGCCATCGATCGATAGCTCGGGTTCAAGAACGTGAGCTCGCAATGCAATCGCTGTCGGGCGCAGAGCCCAACGCCCGCCGGGTTCAAGTAGAGCCAACGCCGCACACGCCGCCAGACATAAGTACGAGAAATGCAGCATCGCCGCCTCGACCTCCCACCGTGAACTGCAACTCCCCAAATTTTCCTCCTCGCTTCTACCATGGTTTTTTCCGCCATGGACGGCCCAAAGATTGTCATGTACAGCGCGCCTCCCGCCTGTGACTCTAAAAGCCCATTTTCCGTCATGGATTTTTGTCATAGAAGTAGAGCAGACCACATCTATGACGATACCGGTTTTGTCACAATTATCGCCATAGAAGTGTCATATGTATGATGAAAAAAATTTCGCTGGCCCCAAAATGTCACTTGATGTGTCTTGTTTTTGTAGTGTAAGGCCTTGCCTCGCTCATCCTTATCTCCCACAACCTCGTGCTCCTCCTTTATGTCTCTATCTCTACTACTCTCTTTTGTTTTTTATAACAAATCGAATAGTGTTGGCGCCCGTCCTCACGTGACTGCTCGGGCCAACAGCTCTTCGCTTCCATCATCAACCGACTCAGTCTTTATAGGAGTAGGAGTAGAGAAAACCGAGTTGGTGATGATGGTGCCGGCAATGCACGGGCATCTTGCTATTTTATGCATATAAGTCCAAACACCATGTAGACGGTCTTTGAGCATGGTTCGTAGTCGCTCCATGCTCTGGCATTGAAGTTTGTTACTATTTTTAGGTTAGAATATACTACTCCTCCGGTGTTAGTAGTAGAGTAGAGTCTCACTCTACTACTCTACTCAAGCTAGTAAGGGCATCGTAATGAGTAGGTACCAGAGGGAGTACCAAGATTATGATCACTCAACAAGTGTTGTCCGGCATCGATGATGACCCCACGCACCGGGTATGTGTCTCTGAAGTCAAGCTGCATGTCAGAGTCATCATCACCGCCCACTTCCCAAGACATATTCACTCTCTCCATCTTTGTCCGGACATAATCTCGTCCAAGCTTCCATCCCCGCTTAAGATGCCTCCCCTCGCCCAAAAACTCAAGCACCAACGATGCTGGAATCGAAAGCAGCGTCACCGAAGAGTGGCTGGAATTCGCTCCCCAGGTGAGGTAATCGCTCCATTGTTTCATGAGTGGACAATCTCAAGACATTCACGCGCGCTCGCTGGGCTTCTGGCTATACCTTTACTCAAAGCTCCTCAAAGCGAGCTTTTTGCCAGCTCCCATTTCGATGATACCGATCTTCGAATGGCGGTCACGCAGCATAACGATCGAGGGTGGTGAGCATCAACCCCTTCATCGCGATCCGATCCCCGCACAATTTCAACCACATTAATCTGGGATGTACCGGTCGGCATGAACATCGCCTTGATGGTTCGCCGACCAGTCGCGGCAGCTGGATGCTCCCGGAGGTCTACACCCGCGATTGATCCCCTTCCTTCATTAACATCAGACTACTTTGGCATCGCGCCCGTAATACTGGAATCTTACAAGAGCTAAACATGATACCAAGTTTGATTTGCTCAAGGTTGTAATATGCCAAGCGCCCACAAGATCTGTGGAATTATAAAGATTTCAGTTAATTATGCTTCTTCAACCGCGTCTCACTTATCCGACGGGTCACCGTGGTATGGATAAGTTTCCCACGTCCATCGTAGGATCATACATCCTCCATGATTCTCCGATGCCATTGAACACAAGGGCTTCATTTACGTTGTTGACTCCTTCTATGGCTGGATGTATTGCTGGCCTACTCTAGTAATCGCTACAAACGGCTATTACAATAGTATGTTACTTTCCTATGATATCATGATGGCTTGCTTATATTACTGTCAACATTTACTGAAAAAATATTCATGCTCATAACATGCTGTTCTTAAGATTGACTAAATCAAGAGCCCTTTTTGATTTGACTCCAACTTGCTATGATGTTGTAGGCCGCCTGGTGTCCCTACCCTTCCTAATCCCAGAACCTTTCAAAGAAAGCGGCATGGCAGTTGCAGTGTGGTTCTCGGTTCGATCGGACGACGGGCGAAAGATTGATGATCGCTCGCACGCATCACGCACGTATTGTTTTGCGGAATACAATCACACCATCGTAGGTCTTTGAGCAGATCCGAAGCTTCACCGGCCTTCGGAATTTTTGATCGGAGGTCAAGTAGCCTTGGTACATGCTCTTGTTTGTCTGGATGAATTATCCGATTAACCGTGTAGGATAATCGACGACAAGGATCATGATGGCAGCGCGCTTCCTTCATCGTGCAAAACTGTGGGTAACATTATGCCGCACTATGCGTCTCGCATGCACCATACCCATAAAGCCGCCACGCCTCGCAGCCCAAAGTAGAGAGAGAGGGTCGGGCGCAGACTTCACCTGCCGGGCCGGGAGTTTCCGTCAGCACCCATCCGGTTCAAGTTTGCCGCCACCAATCTCCACATTTTAATAAATAGTAATGTCTAACCGAGCCAGCTTAGTTAGATGCATACACTTGGTGTAGTAGGATCTTTATTTAGATTGATGCATACATTCTGTTCTTTTTGGTAGCCCTTTGTAATGATGGCTGATGTTTGGTCGGAAGAGAGAGCGCGCCTTTCACTCTTTTCTCGCCCGCTATCGCTCTGCTGCACCCCCAGTACCCTACCGGTTGCTGCCTGCTTTCAATGTACAATCGTGAGTATATTTCATTCAAGGTTATTGAATAAATGTGTTGTTAGAATGACAAACACAATGTTTTGGAAGTCGCAGTAACGGTTCGATCCTTTAGTGCCCTGCACTCAGACGTTTAGCTCATAATATTTTTTGTACGGAACACATTTTCCACTTGTTGATGACATGCAGCCCACCGATGAAGGCCCAATAGAGAAGGCCCATAATTAATCTGGAAGGGAGGTTTCACATGAATCCGCCTGTGCATGCCTCATGGTCCCTAAACATAAATAAGTAAATAAATAAATAAAGCTAAATGCTCACGCATCGCTTTTTTGGGGAAAATAGGTAGCCCAAAGATTTCTTTTTGAAGAATACCCAAGCTAGGCCTATTTGTTTTCCTCCGACCATCAATGCAAATCTTTCAAGAAGAGGAGGGATGCATTCTGCCCCGCCAAAGAGTATGGTCAATGTTTGTTAAAAGTAATATCAAAAGGGTTGAAAATTCCAAAAAATATAGCAAATGGGATATTAGTTTTTGTGTTTTGTTCTTCAAAGGATATCTTATAATGATTTCATTGGATTTAATATTACATAGTACTAATTTACTTTTTAGTTTTTAGTATGGCTATTAATTTTGATTAAGAATATTTCTGCCTCAAAGAAAATTTGCAAAATTTTCAAAATATCCACATATTTAGTTAATTTTTTGACTCGGCATCGACTGCGTAAATGGCCAGCAATTTAAAAATGGAAAACAAGGCTGCAATAAATTCCATATGAATTAGAAAATGAGTAAAAATATAAAATAATAGAAAATGGGTTGTACACGCCTATAAATTTCGAGGTCGACGTGTTTACGCAAGGCTTTGTAATGAACACATCGATTCTAAATAGAAGTGATCGTTGGATGTCCATCCAACGGCCGATGTGCTTCTTCAATCTCTCGATCTTCCCGCTTCCAGATGTTTAAACTAGCGCCATGGACTGCCGCCTCTCCTCTTGTGGCCCGTCAGGATGTCCGCAGAGGCTTCCCCGCCCACCTTACTCCCTCCGCCGGGCTCCGCCGCATTTAATCAATCGCCTCCTTATTACGCTTAAAAATGATTCTCCCATCGACATCTCGGGCGCACTGTTGGGAGGCTGGACCAGGCTCACTTACAGACGCTGCAGACGCAGGCTTGTCAACTTAGTCAATAAACAATACCTAGCAAAGCAGAATCGCTGGATTTGAATCGAACGGTGTCTTGCTGTTTCAATCGCTGCTTTTTTGCACTCGCTGCCTAATCAGCGGGCTGAGACCGCTGCCAGGTTTCCAGTGGGTGCTCAGGTAGCCGCTTGAGGCTTGCTGCTTCTACTACTCCCACTCATGACAGTTCTGCAAGTGACGACATAGCTCACACTGTACCAATTAACAAGAACTCAGAGCCTCTTCTCTGCATGGGCATTCCATCGCTTCTGCCTTCCGCTGCCTCGCTTTAGTCTCCCTTCCTAGGCCCGTCAGCTCCACCGCTTTTGGTGTCTCGGCGTGGCGGTCATATGTGGTCAACGATATTCCATCTAAGAATACTCGTCTGTGGAGAGGGTCGACATCAAAGTTAACGCCATAAAATTTTCTTTTGTGATTTGCCAAGTAAGTCGCTTTTGTCAGCTCGCTAGGCTGCAAATCTTTCAAGACGAGGAGAGCTTATTCGTTAGCCAATAAGAAAATGGGCCCATCAAGAATGAGAAATGGGTCATACATTTTTAAAACACATCAAACCGCAATTAGTTTCAAATATTTTTTCATTTCGAGATTTTAAATTATATTATTTTTTATGCGTGAGAATTTGTTGATTTTATATTGATATACATTTATTTTTTAAATCAGTTTGAATGTGGGTCTAAATTTCGGATTAAAAACAGTTCTGACCGCACCGAAATATGCAAAATTTCATATAATTTTTTAACTGTGGCTACAATATGGGCTGTAATGCTAACAAAAAAGAATATGGGCTCCAAAAAACATTAAGAATTAGCAATGGGCTGTAAATTATTAGAAATAATGGCGATGGGTTGTATGTTGTTCTCCATGCATTTGAGGCTTTCCTAAAAAGGTTGACGATTAAGCAAGGATTATTGGATAGACATCCAATGGCCGCCGTGCTTCTTCAATCTTCGCTTTTCCCTGCTCCAAATTATTAAACAAGCGCCAAGGGACTCCTCTGCTCCCTCCTCTCTGCAGGTTGATCTCGACAAATTTCACCACCACTAGCTTATATCTTCGCACGCAAGGAAGTACCTCCTTATTACGCGACAAAAAATGAATACTCCCCATAGCTGGGACCAAAGATAGTGGCAAAGTCGATTCTAGGTATCCTACTAAGCTGACGAGGACTAAAGGCTTTGTCAACTTAGTCAATATGCACGATTCTAGCTCCAAAGGATCATAGACGATGTCCATCCAACGGCCGAGTGCTTCTTCAACCTCTCGTTTTTCTTGCTCAAACATTACTAAACCAGCGCTTGGTCGCGGTTTTCGGTTCCTTGCCTCCCGTGGGTTTGGGTAGGGATGTGGCTGAGGCCTCACCGCCTCTACTACTCTCCCACCGCTGTCCAGTCATCCTCTACTCACCCCTTACCCCTTCATTCGGGCGACGGCAGCCTCACACCGCTAGCCAACGCCAACCTCGTATTTTCACGGATGGGCATCCATCGTCTGCCTCCTCCCGACACCTGGCTGCTATTGCCCTTCTTGGGCTCGCCGCCCACCGCTTCGGTGTTTTCGGGCGTGCTGCGGTCAACGTGGTTAAGGAACGGCTTCCATCGGACGTGGATCAGACGTGAGAGGTCGATAGTTAGGTCCACGGCGCAAAGAAGGAAGTGCCTCTTATTACGCCGCTAAATAATTATTCCTCCACTGAGAAGCGGGACCCACCGGATGGGCCATCAGATTGCGAAAAAACGCTTTCCTCGACCGCCGGGAGCTATTACCTACACCTTCGCACGCAAGGAAGTGCGACCGCAAAAACAAACGATTCGCTTCGATCGCTAGGGACCCACCACTACATCTTCGCACGCAAAGGAAGTGTCCCGCAAAAACACCACCACCGACCGTCGGGGACCACTAGCTACATCTTCGCACGCAAGGAAGTGCGTCTCGCAAACAAAATGATTCGCTTCGACCGCTGTGACCTACTGGGGCTTACATCTTCGCGCGCAGTGGAAGGCGTCCGCAAAAAACGATTCTCCCGATCATTGACCCACTAAACACATTTTCGCATTTAAAGGAAAGTGCCTCACGCTTGGGACCCACCGTATGTAGTGTTGTCA
>JAHIAM010010447.1:0-34264 GCA_021605205.1 Aegilops longissima | reverse complement strand
GTTTTAAAGTCTACAGAATGAATTTGACTGTTTTGTCCCGAGGAAGTTCTTAAAATCCTCGGCACTCAACGCTCGGCATGGCATATGTGGTAGACCAAGCAAACGTTATGTACGCAAACCTGATCACGGCCGGCTTCTTCCTCTTCGCCCTTTAGATCCTTCTCTCGCCCCACGACTCGTGGTGTACTCAACATCTAGCCCAGCCACCCACTCATCATGTGAGTTTTCTAACATGCGTCAAGCGAGAAAGGCATCCTTTCACCGTCACGGAAGTACGGGTGTAGATGACGACGAACTCATCGCCGGTGATGGTTCTAACTTTGTACTCACCGCCGATCGGGGAGATTTGGGACGCCATGGATTTGGGAGGAGGGTTAGGATTAGTGGAACTGCCGAATGTGAATGGACGGGACGACTAGGAGCGAACCGCCGTAGTATTAAAGGACGGCGGGACGAGTAGGAGCGAACTGCCAGCCGCGTAAACGGCAGTGGTAGTGGCTTTCCATTCTCCCATGATACGGGCTTCCGAGAGCCCTTGGATCCGAGATCGAACGGTTGCATGGCGTGATTCTAGACTCATGGGTGAATATCCTATCCTCGGAGGGTTATTCTGCAAATTTTCAGCAACTTAGCATGCGCTCATCTTGATTCAGATCTAAGGGCTGCCAGAGCCTGTGATCATGGTCGCTACTTACCACGACCGTCATATTACTCTGCTGGTCGCGCCTTTGAGATTTAACACGTGCTGCTAGGGCTATCGACATGTTGGCATGTCATACATAGTCATCACTTAGTCACTCATACTACAACAAGGTTGGCTATAAGGTTGGCTATAAGTGTATTTTTTTTACCTCTCTATCTTTTTTCAGATTTCTCCGTCTCCATAATATAAGAACGCTTTTGACACTAGTGTAGTGTCAAAACGTTCTATATAATGGGACACAGAGTACTAGTATTTATTGCATTTGCAAGGAGTGACCTCTTCCAATGAAATGGTGTTGCTAAGTTTGCTTCATTTAATTAGCTATAGACTCAAAATTGTCTTTTCACCTAGGTACACACGCTTAGCACCGCTTTCTTCCTTGGGTCACCAAACTAGTCTCTCTTCTTTGATTAACTTGCCACATCGACTTTATGCCTATGGCAAGCTTAAGCACCTCAGAGGAGCAAGTAAGTACAATAGTGCGCTTTACATGGCATTTTTGCATATGTGGAGGAAAGAGAGGCAAGGAAAAGTGGAGAAGTGGGCTCATGCAAGAGCCAGCTCTACTACTACATGGTGGAGCATTGGGAGAGGCACCGTATGGAGGTGGTCAGAATCGGAGACTCACGCCGGTCAGAAGCGCCAAGAGTTAAAATGATAATGGCAAGTCAAATCATGGGGCCCCACCTGTCTCCAGCAAGAATTCATCACAAATCACACAACCCTACGCTTGCAGCAGCCTACTCCCTCGCCTTCTCGTGATTTGTCAAACCGACTAGGAGGAACTGCCCCTACCATCACAGGCAGAAAAGCCCCCGCCTCGACTTTTAAATACAACTACTCCTCCTGTCTAGGTGAGTAAGTCATCTTACGAAAACCAAATAATCCCAAAATACTAAGGCGTGGTGCATTAACTTCACCTCGCTTTCTGTTTCTTCACATATCAACCAATAAGAATCCAATGATATACTTTTTGTGACATAGTAACTCATATTTAGTTAGTCAAATGGATGACCTAGAACTACGTGCAGGCCCTATAAACCGAGACGCCTACAAATAAAAAACCGAGACGAGAGGGTAGTTCAGCACGATCTTTTAGATCAATATAGTCGGATTCACCAAGGAGCAAAACCAAGTGGTAGGCTGCTCTGCCGTGTTGGCGTGAGCAACTCAAGCAAGGTCACCAAGACACCGAAATGGCTACACACTTAACAGACCCCTTGGCAGACATGTGGCTCATCCACCGCCTTGTTCCACGTGCGATGCACCAAATCACAGTTCGGAGCAGCGTTGAATTGGAGGCACCCCGGTCAGCGCAAAGAGTAGAAAATGAGCGATGAGGGTCAAATCACAAAGCCCCACCTTTCCCGCAAGATTGTCGGACGGACGAAGCAACCATCATTTCACTCTAGCGCAAGAGCATAAAGAAAGAGAAAACAATGATGCGTATGCAGCTACCTAGGGCACCCTAGGTAGGGTCTCCACTACTGATCCTTTTTAAAGCGCCCACTACAAATCGGCTTCTCCTCGCCCTCTTGAAGAAAACCGATGATGAGTGCGGTAGGGTTTGTAGGAGTACTACATGTCGCATGGGCCACGCCGTAGTAAACGGGTTCGAGTCGACGCCTTAAATATGTGGGCCGCTTGGTTTTACGGGAACGAGGCAGCATTTTGGGTTCGGGACCATGGAGATATAGCACGACAAAAAATTGTGGACGAGGTTCAACCGAAGGCAATGATGCATGGGCCCTGCATTTTGATATACCCGGTCGCGTGAAATTTGCTACTCTACTCAAAACTAGTAAGGTACACATGTATTGAACGATGAGATTTCAAACCAAATTATGAATAAATACACACTATAGCATGTAAAGCTTTGAGTCATATATGCATGATGTAGATGTTCGCTTAGTTCTTATAGTTCATCTCATTCAAAATCAATTAGTTTTATAAAAATGTTAAGATTCATGGGTTGTGCATTGTAAATCATAAAGTAAAAAACAAATAATGGCAATTCATTTAGAAAAAATAATCAATTATGATACTAAGATTCTAGAACAAAGGAGAAGTGCTTGTGTTTTGAGGTTTGTGCATTATGCTTAAGTTCAACCATGGAGTCTTCTAAATTGTACATGTGGCAGATCTGGTGGAATGTTGATGATATCCAACGGCCAAGAGTGCTCGGATTTGCCCATCTCTCGTGACCGTCAAGTTAGCTTCATCCAAATACCATCTTTCAAAGTTATTGGCACACTATATAGTTCTTGTGCCATAGTTGCATGTTTTGGAAAAAGCTACTAGTGGGTTGTACTATCTATTTAGGAATAGAAGATGTATACATGGAAGTTGTAGGAAATGGAGAATCTCAATTCCTATGAGTAGGGATTGGAAAAGAGATGTCATTTGTTCACATCATAGGAACTTTTCTATTGAATCTAGAGATGACATGTATCTCAAGTCCTATGAGGAGGGATTAGTAAAGAGATGTAATTTGTTCATATCATAGGAACTTTTCTATTGAATATACACTAATGTTTATTTTCCTTGAAATTAAGGAGTATAGGAATCCATTCATATGAACCAAGTGGCTCTAAAGCTATAGAAATGATATCATGTTTATTTCCTTTGAAATGTAGAGTATATGAATCTATTCCTATGAACCAATTGGCTCTAAAGGAAAAAATCCTATAAAAATCATATCATATAGAGTTCCTATGATATTCCTCACACTAAAGGATGGTTGAAATTGTCATGGTGATACGATGGTCTTTCTTTGTAGACCTCACCCATCTTTATAGTTACCTCTCAAGATGAATGAAATGATATATACATGGTATTCTACATGTGCAATTTGGTACACGTAAAACCTCGTAAAAGTTTGCGTAGGTTCTAATTTTCAATAAAGCTATATGCACTGCATTTCGAACGGAGGGAGCATACGGCAGCTTGCTAACACTCACGTGGAAGATTTGTGTGTAGGAGGAGTGGCTGTTCTCAATAAATGACATGGCAAAACCGACATCGCCGGATGCCGATCTAACGGTTCTTACGGCTCGTCAGAAAAGGCTTGTGGCGTAACGCTTGTCGATAATGATTTACTGACACATGCATTGCATTGATACGCGTCCTCGCCGGTGTCAAACCGCGGATCTCGAAGTAGGGGGTCCTCAATTGTGCGCTCTAGGCGGATGGTAATAGGAGACAAGGGACACGATGTTTTTACCCAGTTCGCCTCCTCGATGGAGGTAAAACCCTACTCCCCGCTTGATTAATATTAGATGATATGGGTAGTACAAGAGTAGATCTACCACAAGATCGTGAGAGGCTAAACCTTAGAAGCTAGCCTATGGTATGATTGTCGCTCATCCTACTGGACTAAAACCTTCTCGTTTATATAGACACCGGAGAGGTTAGGGTTACACAGAGTCGCCATAAGGGAAGGAGATCATATATCCGCTTCGCCAAGCTTGCCTTCCACGCCAAGGAAAGTCCCATCCGGACACGGACGAAGTCTTCAATCTTGTATCTTCATAGTCCAGAGTCCGCCAAAGGTCATAGTCCCACCATCCGGACACCCTCTAATCTGTGACTCCTCAAGAGTCTCTCAACCAGCTTCAATGACGATTTAGTCCGCGCGCAGCTTTGTCTCTCGCATTGCAAGGCAGGTTCCTCCTCCAATACTTCATAGAAGATTTTGAACACAAGGATAGTGTCCGCTCAAAAATAATTTCCACATAAATAATCAGAGAGAGAATAATATTTACACAAATCCCATCTCACGACGATTCCGCAGCGCGGTCATCACACCATGGCCAAGCCTTTATTCAATAGTTTACCGTCCCACCTCAAGCGCTGAGGCGGTTTTTGGCACGCCTTGTCAAAGTAGAGATCGTGGTCCCTTATTCCGGATTCTTATCAATACGGCGTAGTAACTCCATCGCGACGCTGGTACGCCTCCTCTATCGGGGCGAGTCCCAAACGGTCACGGGGAGGGCTCTGGTATTCAACCTCTTTATAAAGAGACCAAGGCTCTACTCCTTTCTTTCAATCTCAATCGAACCGCCTCGCCGAAGTTCCAACACCCAAAGCTCCAGATTAAGGCGCCGACCTTCGATGATGTCCGCCTTGACCTTCAAGGCTGTGGATGCCTTCCTCCGTTACGGAAGAAGATGTGCTAAAGCTAGAGATGCTGTGTATTTAACCGCGCAAATCTCGTGATAGGCTGCCTGCTCAAGGGTAGGTTACTCCCACTCCCAAGCCCGTGGAGAGCGTGGTGTTCAAGGCCTCACTTCCTTCGGGGGTTAGGGCTTCCCGACGGACCCCTTCGTGAGGGGGCCTATGTTTTATTATGGGTTAGAATTTCACGACTTGGATCCGGAGTCCATCCTCCACATCTCATCGCTCATCGTCAGGCGAAGCCTTCCTCCGATTACCCTCACTTCGGATTGTGGCTCAAAACCTTCAAAGTAGAGCCAAGATGATCAAGGCGGTGCGGTGCGAGCGGAGGGGCTGTTATAAGCAAGAATGCCGACGCCCCGCCCGAGGGCTCTTTTCAAGAGGAGTTCAGCTTATGGCAACGAGAGTGGTTTTATATCACAGCGCCTGTGGGCACCAAGTGGGGTGGCGCCCTGCCTTTCGCTCGGTCCTCCCCACTACCGTGTCATGGGTTAATAAAGGGCTCGACTGGGGCCGCCCAAGGACGTGCCCTTGTTGCGTGGTCGCATTCAAGATCTCCCCGAAAGAGACATCAACCTGGCCGAGTGGCGCAGGTCATGTTGATTCGCCAGACTTTGCCCCGCAACGCCGCCTCTACTGTGGGAGTTTAATCCGAGGAACCACGAGCCTCCAACACTTTACCTGCATGACGCCATGGAGATGTATAAATTGTTCTTCGGATCACAAGCAATGTGTCCGGACTTGACCGAGGACGCAGGCTGCTGCAATCGCCCGGATACTCAAGTAAGTAGCCCTGCATCCGGACACGCCATCTCAGATATTCGCTATAAAATTGCCCTTAAAGGAGCTGTCCTTTAAACATGAGTGGATAGCGAAAAGCAAAGCTGATTAGGTGTCCGCCCTCCCCGAGACTACGCCGGATCCTGTTAACCAGATGTTAGAGGTTGCCTTTGAAGAAGGCGAACCCTCAAGGAGGCTATCCAAAAATGAGGGGTCGAGAATCCTCCATCCAGTGGAAAGAAGAGGACCGTCAAGACCCGGAGACCATGGTCTCAAAGCGGGGAAGAGTTCTTCGCGAGGGTCCTGCACGGAAGTGCCTCGGCCGCATTGTGCCTCAAGGGATCAGCCTCCAATGAGCCGTAAGTAGAGAGAGGGAGTTTCCAAATAAGAGACATCCCTATTTTATTCCCTCAGAAAGACAACTGAATTTTTACCTTGTAGTTCGGATCTCCGCCTCTCAGCAGCAGAGCTCATCTTCGTGGGATCTTCGTCCAAGATGATGGAGAGGGAACGCCTCTCCCGCCGCATCACTGGCGAGGCGGGCACCCCGAGGTGTCGCCGCGAGGGTTTCTCCCAATATGGCAGGGCCGAAAGCAGCCGCAGATAGCTCCCTCAAAGCCCTCCGCTACCACCTTCAAAAAGGCTATCAACGAGTCCGCACCGCCCGTGCACGGGTGGAGGATTTGAAGGATCTGCCGGGCGAGCGCCTATCTCGTAAGAACATTGTGCATTGATGGGCATGGTGATTGAAAGGATTTCTCCATGGAGAGCGGGTTGCGCATGAGGCCGCCAGAGTTTATCGACAGGTTTTGAGGTACGCTAAATGATGTACTTTTGACAGTTCCGATATAAAAAGATGCGCCTCAGATAGATAGTAGTTCTCGAGACTCGTGTGTTGTCAAAGATGACAACGCCACGAGGATCATAATCCTGTGTATAACATGTCGCTTCTTCCTATGTAGGTGGAGAAGTGTCCGTGGCTAGCCGGACTGATAAATTTGCCGAGCTAAAGTGGCAACTTGACGGGCGGATGCCGACATCGCGCTTGTCAACAAGCGTTGGACGAGTCGCAAGGTATGAAATTTTCTCCGCGACACCGGTAAGGGGGCTTGATAACCTTGCCTTTACAATATGTATGCTTGATGCGGTGGTGCCGCTGCCATGGAGAACCTTCAAGCGGAACTCGCCCGAGCCAAGGAGCAGGCTGTAAAAGATGCGGCTGCCTTAAAGGCGGACGAAGAGCTGAAAGCCGAATAGGCTGCTCATCGCCAAGCAGGAAGGAAATGGCCGAGATGGCGTGAAGTTGAAGGATGCTGCCGACATCGCAAGCTTCTTTGAAAAGAAGATCGGGCGGAACAAAAGGATTCCAGAGAAGGCTACTACCGAGGCCAAGGATGCTCGCCCGCAATGAGAGCCATGAAGGTGAGCTACGCCAGCCGGGAGATATCGCGCCGAAAGCCCTTTATGCTGCGATGAAGTTCGGGATCCTAAGTATGCTTAGTTGACCAGTTGTGGAGTGCGCGGATACTTATCTGGATTTATGATGCGTCATGGACGCCGTCAACACTTCCGAGATCAAAAGGATCACGGCGGAAAAGCTTTTTGGTCGCAGCTCAATTAATCCGCAGCGCCTACTTCCATTATCCGAGCAATTGGCCAATGGGCGGAGCTGAATAGGTTATCCGGACTCGCCATGAAGGAAGTCGGAGTCATCTCAGGGCCGGAGGGCCCGAGCCAAGAGTTATTTTGGTTTGGTGCAGCAGCCTTGCGCGCTGCCCATATCAATGCAATGAAGAGGTCAAGATGCATAGAGGGTGCGCGGATGGCTCTAGCCCGTCAAGACATAATGGGCGGAGATGAAGACCACCGACGACGCATCCCAAGATTCGACAGAGCCGGTACCGCCGCACTATTTTCGTGAAGTTCTCGCAGGCGCTGCTTAATAGAGACGCAAAGGTTTCAAGGACATCATGTTCAATAACATGTATAATTGTAAGACAATGTTTCATGGAATATAAAAGCTTTTTATACTTGTGCTCGCAAGAATTAAAATACCTCAGGCGGCCGTAATGTATATGTGTATATAACTGAAATATGGCAGTTCGCTTTTAGCCCAAAAGCATATAATGCGGGGTGTTCGCAAAAGGCGATTTTCACACTTGATCCAACGCCTTGGTCCTATAAAGGAGGTGATAGCGAGTTAACCAGGCAACCGGACTATAATGCTTTATCACGCTCACTTAGGGCATCTCCACCGTGCCCCCAACAGTTCTCAGTTACTTTTTTTTTCGCGCGCCAAAAACGGCTCGGCCAACGCGCTTCAGACGCCGACAATCGCTGCTTCGACTTTTTTTCCGCTCGGCGGTCACAGTCAACTCCGCATCGCCGGGAGCTGCTGGGGGCTCCGCTAGGGAAAAGCACGCCCGCCCACACCGACAGGGAAAAGTCAAGGTTTTTTCCCACTCACCAGACCTCGCGCCTCGCCACCACTAGCTTATATCCCGAGACGGCCGCCGCCCACTCGCTAGATAGCCATTCTCGCCGAAAATAGCAGCGTCATTGCAGCAGCCCCCTCCCGCAGCAGCCGGGCGCCTTCCTGCTTCGCTTCCGGCCGGGAGGCGCGTTTAACGGGGTACACGCCCACCGAGCGCAAGGTGTTCGCTTTGACTATGTCGGCGGCGGACTCGGATGAGGAGGAAGAGCTCACAAGGCCATGGGCTGGAGGAGGAAGCCGCGACCGACGCCCGTGAAGAAGAGGATCTGATGGTGTTCGCTGCCTCGCCCAGCAACATGAAAGCAATGAAAAGTCACACCGAGGTGGCTCGGCACGGGCGGTGAAAGCAAAGAACCGCATCGCCTCAAGGCTAATGCATGTTCTACTCCGACTACTTCGCCGATGCTCCACTTCATGGCAGAGAACATTTCGCGCCATATCGGATGAGCCAAAGCTCTTCCTCGTGATTTTGAATTCCATCCGGAGTTCGACAACTACTTCAAGTGGAAGATGGATTGCACCGGTGTTTTGGATTCACCTCCATCCGTAAATGCACGACAAATGATGAGGATGCTTGCATATGGAGCTCCCGTGATTCACTCGACGACTATGGGCGCATGGCCGAGTCCACCAAAGATAGAGTGTTTCTACAAGTTCATTTGGGCAAGGGTGGCAGTGTTTGGGCCACAATACTTGAGAACACCCAATGCGGAAGACACCGCCAGATCCCAGCCTGTAATGCAGCAAGAGGATTTCGGGATGCTTGGAAGCATCGATCGCATGCATTGAAATGGAAGAACTGCCCATTTGGTTGGCAGGGGATGTACAAAGGCGCCAAAGGCGGTTGCAAAGGTGGTGCTTGAGGCGGTAGCCACACAGACCTCCGGATTTGGCACTCTTGGTATGCTAGGAACTCACAATGACATCAACGTGTTGCGTTGTTCTCCTGCTTTTTGCTAAGCTCGTTGAGGGCCATTCTCCTCCGTGAACTTCGAGATCAATGGGCACCAATACAACAAGGGGTACTATCTAGCTGACGGCATCTATCCGAGATGGTCGACATTTGTGAAGACGATCTCAAACCCTGTGGCAGGAGGCAAGAATGCCTCGGTTTGCTAAGCTTCGTGGAGGCTTGCAGAAGGATGTCGAGCGGCATTTGGTGTGCTCCAATCTTGATTCGTCGTTGTTCGCAACTCCGCCAGCACTGGTCGAAAGATCAAATGTGGAGATCATGACTTGCTGTGTCATCTTGCACAACATGATCATCGAGAGAGAGCAAGAAGACCCAAAGTGTTTGACATCGAACCATACTATGTGCAGTGGTCCTCTAGCCAAGTTGATCACTCAGCCATCGCAACTTGGATTGCCTATCTCAAAGATGCTTCAGAGATCCAAGACCCATAGGTGCATCATCAACTGCAGAAAGATCTGATTGAGCACCTATGGAGGCTCAAGGGGGACGCCACAAGATGAAATACGAAGTTTTATTTGTTGAACTATATAATTTGTATTGAACTATTTGTTGTTGTAGTATTTTGTTGAAGTATTTGATTTTTCTATGATGAAATATGTGATAAGGAATAATTGTGTTGATAATTGAACGCCGAGACACGGAAGTAAACCACGCCTAATATGGGCCTATTCTCTCCCATATGGGTTGCTTATTGGGCAAATTGGGCTGCAAAGTGGGCCAATTTCGCTACTGGGCGAAGCCAGCGCACGATCAAGCGCAAAACCGCCTCAGCCAAGCAGAGTCACTGCCGCTTCGTGGGGCGATTTGTATGCGCCTCGGGGCCAACGGCCGGAGATGCCCTTAGCCATAGGAGTTTGACCGTGGCTACTTATATAGCCCCTAGGGGCACCGTTTCGCCTCGATTTCGGGCGCTGTACGCTCGACCGAAACGTCTTCGTTAATGCGAGGAATCCTAAAGATTCCGGGTCATCGAGTGGTCACCAAAGGTCATGCTACATCATGACACCAGCTTTCGCCTTTTCTTCATCGAGGTGCTCGCCATTAACAACTCGGGCACAATCGCAGAGTTCTCCGGTGCCGCTTTAGCCGATAGAGCGGAACGAAGGCAGCAAAACACAAGAGCTGGGCAAACCAAACATTTGACAAAAGACATGATTCAGAGCTGATGCATATAAGGCCAACTCGCGACGCCAACACTCCCTAAGGTATTCGGTCTTTATGAAAACGGGCTGAACAACGCCTTATTAATAAGCCCTCGTGTCTGTGTATCGCCGCAGTTCGACGGGCCGATGCTAAGACGCCAGCCTCCACCTCGGTTGTAGCAAGAAACCGGGGATGTATCAACCGAGACAGAGAAAAAGGTTTACGCAGGTCTTAATCTGAAAAGAATCCTTGCAACAAGTCCCTACCGCACGCCCTCATACCGGTTCCATTGTGCCGTATCCTCGACGGGTGTAGCAATGCATGTTCATCTCAGAAAAAGAGAGGAACTTAGTTGAAAAAGATCGTATAAAATGTACGCCACTTTAAATAAACAAAGTATGTATTTTTAAAATGAATAAGATTGAGCTTTATTGTCTCTTGTTGTGTATGTGCCGAGCCCCTTGAACAGGGGCGTGGCTAGTAAGCCCTTACGCCGGACTCGCCTAGCTATGTCCGGGTCCGAACGACCTGTTTAGGTGCTTTGCCTAATGAGGTCAGGGTTTAGTGTGTGGCTGTTAATGCAGCCGCACAATCTTCCGTGCTCGAGGAACACTGATATTTCCCTTTAATGAGATGATGCCTCGTGGACCGGCATTTTAAATATAAGGGATGCATAATGGGTATTATGCTTAAAGCGGTGAAAGCTTCAAGGTCCCAAAGAGTGCTTGATAGCTGCCAGTGAATGGGGCGATGTGGAAGGTTAGCTTTTCGCATGGAAGTTGTCGGGTGAGCTGAACATAACTTCTAACCGGAGAGAGCCCGCATAATGGGCATCCGGCTCAAGGCCACCCCTTGAAAGGAAGTGTTGCTTTGGCTAATTGTTGTTGGGTCTATCCTCGCTTATGGATTGTGTCCTGATATATCAGTGTTTAAATCATCGCCACCCATTAGGACTTGTGTAAAGTGGAGTCCACAATTATCTGATCTAATACCAAGGCAGTCCAGCTCATGCTCCGGATACTTCTAGAGTAATCTCGATGGTCAAGGTGATTGGTTTTAACAACCAAAGGCGGTATTCTATGGATAGGCCGGGTGGCGCGATCTCTATAGGCGCCTACTATTTTCTCCCTTTTTGTCACGTGAAGTGAATTTACTGTTTTGACTTCTTGCGGAAGTTCTTTTGTTTTCCGGTGCTCGCTTAGGGGTTCGCCATCGCCCTCGCTGGTGTGTCGAGCCCCTTGTGTTCGGGGTTGTTTGCTGGATTGCTTGAAGACCCAACAATCAGAGGTATGGTTTGCAGTGCTTCCCGAGTACTGTATTTGACATATCTTGTCCAAGATTTTGTTTAAGTTAGCTAGCTCGTCCCTCGTTATCTTTGGGGGCAGCCTTTTCTTATTCTCATCAAGGCTTTTGAATCCGGGCGTTGATCGCTGTGCTTTCGGTCTGTTTCCTTGGTCCGCGCTGGTCCTTGCTGCGTCATGTTTCCCTGCTTTCCATCCCTAACTTCGGATGTACTTGGGTCACTGGTATCGCATCTTGCCAACCAGTTGTCCTCTCCCCGCAAAAGCAGGTCATGAGGCTTGTTAGTGCGGCCATTGTTCTTGGCTTTTCTTGGCCGAGGTGTCCGACGAGCCATTCGCCTTGGACGCTGTGTTTGAAAGCTGCTAATGCTTCATGCTCTGGACAATGATTTATCCGTTCTTTCTAGTAAGAAATCTGTTCCAGAGTTTCCGCTGACTCTCCGGGTTGTTGAGTTATGTGACTTAGATCATCTCAGATCCGGAGGTCGGACATAAGTCCCTTGAAAATTTGTCCGAAAAGCATCCTCGAGCTCTTCCCAACTTCCGATGGTGTTTTCGAAGGTTTTGAGCCAGCTATGGATCGCCCTTTGAGTTTGAGTGGTAAGTATTTTATGGCATGGAGATCATCTCCTAGCTATGTGTATGTGGAGGATGTAATCTCAATCCGCATCTGTGGTCTGTTGTTCCGTCAGATGCCTCTATGTTTACGGGCTTGAACTCACCGAAATTCATGATCCAAAGACTCATCGCTGAAACATAGGGGGTGTGTGGTGCCCTATATCCGGGTGTACCGATGTTCGAATATTTGATGTGTTGCATTGCTTGCTAGAGCTTGCTTTCTTGGCCCATAGATAGATCTGGCTGGGCCATCATTTTGATGTGAATCTCAGCGGATCAAGCAGCGGGCTTGTGTGCGCGCGCCCTTGCAGACCTGTGGTTGGCTATGGGGTCGCTTTGTCCGACCGGTGGCTTCTTTATTATTTGTTGATTGCAGAGGCTCTAAGGCCACATCATCAAATTCGCAATAATTTTCGCTCGATAGCTTTTTGTGTGGCGATCGTCGCCAGATTTGTCTCATGTGTTGACTACTTTGCTCCATCTAATTTCTGAGCATCTTCCGCTGTTTTGAGCTTCCGCTATGCTTTTTCAGTGCTACGCGCAGCGGGCGGCGAGCCTTTTTTGAGGTTCTTCTCGCTTCAAAGAACTTGTCCGCGTGACGTCGTCCGGACCGTTGTCTTCGCCGGGACGGGTTGTTTATCCGTTGCCCTATTCGGGCGGTTGCTCGATGGCATGTTCTTCGCCTCCGGTTCGCCTCGCCTCTATGGTCGGTCTATATGGCTGTTTTCCCCGCCGAGGTGGGTTTGAGCGCGCCACGCCGCCACTTTGATTGCTTTTCGAGGAACGGTCCTCGCTGCGCCCCTTTGTTCCTCGTCGTTGTTTCCTTTAGGTGTATCAACCATGTATACATCGTGAGATGGGGTGGTTGTCCAAAGGCCTATAGGCGCTGGTTCCTGTTCGCTCCTACATCGCCGCCCATACCGCCGATTTCTTCGAGTCGAGTTAAGCGGTCGGTTAAATCATCGCAAGTGGCTACAAAGTGGGTGGTGGTGGGCATTGAATTTCTTCGTCCGTCTGCATCCCAACCTTCCTGGCCATAGTCCGCCGGGCTCTCCCGATAAAGAGAGAGACTTTAGTGAATTCAGAATGTCACCGAAGGAGAGTGCCGAAGATGTCCGCGGCGGTGAACTCCATTATCGCGCCTCAATCAGATTCGATTAGGGGGCACGGAAGGTTCGAGTCCGAAAGGAGTCCGACACCTTGGAGTCACGAGCATCACAAAGGGCGGTATGGTGTTCGCCCGACGCCATAGATATTGCAGCCCCAAGGCGTGTGTCCAGCCACCCATCCTCGACATGAAGTGGCTCCGGAAGCAGGTCCGAGCGTCACGGTGCGCCTCCAGACATTGTTCGCGGCGTAGCTAGATCGTGACCATCATAACAAAGGCGCGCTTGGCTGGGCTCAACCCGTCAAGATCAAGTCTCCGCTAACGCCGGGCCGTAGTTCAAATCTCCAAATCTGACCTCGATGGCCAGGGCGAGCTTAATCTACTTCAGATGGCTGCTTAATTGCCCGCAAAGGCAAAGCCGCCGAATATGAAGATCTGTCCGGGAGAAAAGTCTCACCTTGACCGCCGTTGTTGGTGATCAAGGAGCCATCGGGCCTAAAGGTGACGCATACGAGGAACTCTCAATGAAAGCACCAATGTCGGTGTCAAACCGCGGATCTCGGTAGGGGGTCCCGAATCTGCGGCCTAGGCGGATGGTAACAGGAGACAAGGGACACGATGTTTTTACCCAAGTTCGGCCCTCTCGATGGAGGTAAAACCTTACCCCGCTTGATTAATATTGATGATATGGGTAGTACAAGAGTAGATCTACCACGAGATCAGAGAGGCTAAACCCTAGAAGCTAGCCTATGGTATGATTGTTGTTCGTCCTACGGACTAAAACCTTCCGGTTTATATAGACACCGGAGAGGGTTAGGGTTACACAGAGTTGGTTACAATGGAAGGAGATCTACATATCCGTATCGCCAAGCTTGCCTTCCACGCCAAGGAAAGTCCCATCCGGACACGGGACAAAGTCTTCAATCTTGTATCTTCATAGTCCAGGAGTCCGGCCAAAGGTCATAGTCCGCCATCCGACACCCCTAATCCAGACTCCTCATGCCCCTCTCTCTCACGCACACGCACCCTCACGAGTCACAACTCTCCCGAGTCCTCTCGCAGACTCGCACGTGGCACCCATCATCTATCTATGTAGACGCCACACATATGTGCTCTTCACACCCTACCTCGTAATCTCTAAAAACAAAATACGGCGCAAGATATTTTATTTTAGCTCACACGCCACACACTTATATTATTACTCTTATGCTAACGCTCTTTGGGCATAGTATATATTGTACTCTCACGAAGAGAAGCGGTGCACGATGCACTAGTTCTCTCACACCCACTCATGGTACACGAGGGAGCGCATTTTTTTGAAGCCGGTACAACAAAATCACTCCACTATATATAAAAGCAGAGCCTTAGCGCTTGCTTTACTAGGGTTCCTCTCGCTCACTCTCTCATGCTCTCCAGATCTAAGCAAGACATAGGTGGCCACACTCTCTCTCTCTCACTCACGGTTGGTCACAAACCGCCGACAACCTCGACCGGGGCAGGGGGGTAGGTGCATCATTCACGCTGTGCTGCGGGCAAGTAGGGAGGAGACTAACGACTGCCCGCCGTCCTGATCGGGCGGTCGTGGCTGCTTCTCTCCGAGAGCGCTGCTCCTGGAGGGCCTCCGACCCTTCTTCCTCCCTCATGTATTATGGCCAAGATGTGGCCTCCCGACGCCTGCCTTTTGCCACATGCCGACGACCTCTGTATATATTCCTTCAAACCTACCTTGCTCTATCGCCTCAGCTCTTCCCTTCACAGGATCCTTTTCTACTCCGTCTCATTGTTCCAAAGCCACCTAGACTTCTACTATTATTAGAAGTAAAGCTAGTTCATACAAATAACTCAAAGCGCTGGTTCAAACAGGAAGAAAGTGGGAAAGCTTTAGCATGAATCTAGGACTTGGTTCTAAGAGGAAACGGGGAAAGTAGTAATATATGTCACCGCTTAAATAACCGATTTCAGATTTACGCAAACAGGGATGTCTGTCTCCATATCGCTTCGAGATGTTTGTCTCAGATTATTTCTATCCGCAATCAAAAGCACACACCTCAGCTTTTAGTACAACTGCAAAATGAGATGGTTATCCTCGTTGTCATCGCTCAACCTCCTCGCCTTCAAGGTATCCCTACATTGGTAGTAACTAAGGTAGAATGACCAACGAATCTAAACGGTTGATTCAGACGCTTTTACTTCCTGATTGCAATGCAGGACGAGCGAAAACAATCGCATCCTAGTCCGGAATGCACTTTCTACCAATTCATCCATGGACCAAGGACTAGCTGCACGGCTGCACGGGGGTTTTTGACAAGTGCTGGACAAGAGGCATTGTGGTCTGCTTATTTCTCGCAAATAGCGGTGCTTAAATTTAGTGGAATGCACAAGAATTTCACCTCGTCAAGATCATCGTGATGGTTCAGCTTCAGCATTCCAAATTGAGACCACAATTATAATTGGTTATTCGAATGAGAGAACCTAACCTCGATGGTGGCAACTAGAAAAACCAGAGTGAACTCCAGAAATTTGCTTCACCGGGAGGCCCTTGCTCAGAGAAGCCTTGCGGTTTTTTCCCCGATTTGTAAACCTTCTCACAAATTTTCCTTTGCTGTGAACTAGTATATGTTTTTATGTTCTATGAATCATTGAGATGTATAAAACTCCTTAACTTATGCTTTTCAAGATTTTTATGAAGACGAGTTTAATGTGAGTGTTCCACATGAGCGCGGACTAGCGCTGAACGCTTGGAGTACATAGTTGCTTATATGATTCACGGCACACAAAAGTAGCAGCAGCTCCCATAGACGGATTCAAACAGAGTACTAGCCCCAGAGGGGTCGATAATGTGCAAGGTTCGGATAATTAGACACAATCCAAACTACTATTAAACACTAGTCGGGGCAACTATTTCATGCCTCGGTCTAATTTGGGCTGGACACAAGATGACCTTGCCATGAACATCATCGAGCACGCCCCGCAGCAGCTCAATCTCGTGAACCTTCATGAAGACAACCTTGTGGCCTTGCCATCGATAAACTTGTTTGTGGAGGCATGCCACGCCATCTTCTTGCGTAAGCTTGACAAGAACAAGATGCCTCACAAACGAAGGAGTAGCTTTGAACTTTTGTGCTTCAAGACACTCGACAACACGCTCGACAACAAAGTGAGGCTGGAATACACCTTTCATTGGTATAACCGCAAATGGCTTCCAGTGATCCAACAGCCTAAGAACTCTGCTTTCCCAAAGGCGATATTCAGGTCGTCTCGCCTCATAGCGAAAGTGACATGCACAACCACACAACCTTGTCTGCATCGTGGCTCTAGTTGAAAAGTAAACAAATTCTGAATTACTTTTCAAAGATAAGAAACACAAGTTATTTAAACCACTATGTATAGCATGGCATCAAAGCTAATAAATTTTTTCATTATTAATCACCACATACTTCCTTTTCTAAAAAATCACCACATACTTAGATGAAAAACCACAATCCAGATCGGCAAAGAAGGAAATCACCTTGGGCAGCTCAAATGGGGGACACATCCTCAAGGGGAAAACTGCTCGCAGGCCACTTGGGTCAGAATCTCAAACGGGCGCTGACCATCTCAAGAGTGGTCGAGCGATCCGGGTCGGCTCTATGGGCTGATATGTCTCCGTCAGATCTACTTTTCCAAACACTTTTGCCCTTGTTTTGACTCTAACTTGTATGATTTGAATGGAACTAACCCGAATCGACGCTCAAGCAAAAGCAGAATTGCTGTTTTATGTGCGTAAAACAAAAGTTCTCGAATGACCAAACTCCACGGAATATCTTAGAATAAATAATAAAAATCCTCACTAAGATGAAGACCAGGGGCCTGACACTGCCCACGAGGGTGGGGGTGCCCTCCCCGGGCGCACCCCTACCTCGGCCCCTTGACATCCTCCGACGCCAACTCCAACTCTATTTATTGGCTTTCGGGAGAAAAAAATCAGAGAGAAGAAATCATCGTGATTTTACGATACGGAGCCGCCGCCAAGCCCTAATCTCTCTCGGAGGGCTGATATGGAGTCCGCTCGGGCTCCGGAGAGGGGATTCGTCATTGCCGTCATCATCATCAACCATCCGCCATCACCAATTTCATGATGCTCACCGCCGCATGCGTGAGTAATTCCATCGTAGGCTTGCCGGACGGTGATGGGTTGATGTGATTTATCATGTAATCAAGTTAGCTTTGTTAGCGTTTGATCCCTAGTATCCACTATGTTCGAGATTGATGTTGCTATGACTTTGCTATGCTTAATGCTTGTCACTAGGGCCCGAAAGTGCCATGAATTCAGATCTGAACCTATTATGTTTTTATGAATATATGTGTTCTTGATTCTACCTTGCAAGTCTATATTCGCCTATTATGTGTTATGATCCGACAACCCCAAGTGACAATAATCGGATACTTTCGGTGATGACCATAGTTTGAGGAGTTCATGTATTCACTAGGTGCTAATGCTTTGTTCCGTTCTCTATTAAAAGGAGGCCTTAATATCCCTTAGTTTCCAATAGGACCCCGCTGCTGTGGAGGGTAGGACAAAAGATGTCATGCAAGTTCTTTTCCATAAGCACGTATGACTATATTCGAATACATGCCTACATTACATTGATGAATTGGAGCTAGTTCAGGTCACCCTATGTTATGATCGTTACATGATGAATCGTGATCCGCATAATTATCCATCATCGATCCGGTGCCTACGAGCTTCCATATACGGTTCTCGCTATTTACTTTTCCGCTATATCTGTTATAATCACTACAAAAATACCAAAAACATTACTTTTGCTATCTTTACTTTTGTTACCGCTACCACCACTATCATATTACTTTGCTACTAAACACTTTGCTGCAGATACTAAGTTTCCGTGTGGTTGAATTGACAACTCAGCTGCTAATACTTGAAAATATTCTTTGGCTCCCTTGTGTCGAATCAATAAATTTGGGTTGAATACTCACCTCAAAAACTGTTGCATCCCCGTACTTGTGGGTTATCAAGATCTTTTTCTCGACGCTGTCGGAGCATAGCTCATTCTTTGAGTCACTTGGGATTTATATCTCGGACACTATGAAGAACTTGAAAGACGCTTAATACAACAATTTATCCCTCAACTACGGGGAGGTAAGGAACTGCCATCTAGCTCGCACTTGATTCACCTTCCGTTATGAGTAAACTAGCGACACCTAAACCTACTTCGCTATTCGTCCGATATGTCGATGTTATTGATGATGCCACTTCGCTATGCATGATACTTATGATGAAACTACTTTTATGCTTGATACTATCGTGTCCCTTGGTGAATTTCTAGATGAACAAATTTCTAGGTCTAGAGAGAGAAACTATTGAAACCGATAATATTGATGAAAGTGATGATGAAGATATGCCTGCTATTCCCGAGGGTTATCTTTTGATATGGAATCTTCTCGCAGCTATTTTTGCTTGCCGTGATAGATATGAACTTAAGAGGTGCTAGTTAAATGGAGTAAAGAATCTTTAGAGATGTAATGAAACCTCGACCTGCTTTTGCTACTTCACCTATCTCGTTCTCGATAAGGATTATGAATTTTTGTTGATCCGATATAATTGCTTTGGTTGAATCTGATCCTTTTCATGGTTATGAATCAAACTGTTGTGGAACATCTTACTAAGTTAAATGATATAGCCACCTGTTTACTAATGATGAGAGATCGCTACTTTTATATACTCAAAATATTTCCGCTCATTAAAGGGTGATGCTAAGATATGGTTTAATTCTCTTGATCCTGGTTGTGTGCGAGTCCCTGTGATATGATTTATTACTTCTCGCTAAATATTTCCCGCTCATAAGAAACAAGCTGCTTTGAGGGAAATATACAACTTCGTGCAAATTAAAGAAGAGAGTCTCCACAAGCTTGGGGAGGCTTCTCAAGTAACTTAATGCTTTACCCGATCATCCTCTTAAGAAACCTCGATACTTGATATCTTTTATAATGGACTAACCGATGCTTCCAGAGATTACCCGATAGTTGTGCTGGTTCTCTTTCGTGGAAAGAACACCGATGAAGCTGAAATTTTATTGAATAATATGTTGACAAATGAAAATAATTGGGCACCTCTTGAGCCAACTCCCGAGCCAGCTCCCGAGCCACCATCGAGCCTATTCCTAAACCAACTCAAGAAGAGAGGTGTTCTATTTCTCACCTCAAGATATGCAAGAGGCAAAGAAATATATGAAAGAAAAGGTATTAAAGTGAAGATGTTAAGGATTTACCTCCTATTGAAGAAATACATGGTCTTAATTCACCACCAAGAAGAAACTTATGATATTGATCCATTACTTATTGAAGAACCTCCGATCCCGATAACCCGACAAAGGTAGTAAAGGTAAATTCTCTCTAAAGATTTGATGAAGGTGATTTCCCTCATTATAAGTCTGCTAGGCAATGCTTCGATGAGTTTGATAATCTTATTGTCAAAAAAGAAAACTTTAATGCTTATTTTGGTAGACAATTAAAATATGATTCCAATATGATTAAACACTTGGGTGATTATATGGCTAATATTAGAGGTGAACTTAAACTTGTTAGCAAACATGCTTCTATGGTTACCACTTAAGTAGAACAAGTACTTAAAGCTCAGAAAGAAGTGCTTGATGAAATGAATAGTAAGAAAATGATTATGCTGTTAGAGTGGCTACTAGAACTGGTAGAATGACTCAGAACCTTTGTATCCTCAAGGCCACCCTAAGAGAATCGAGCAAGATTCTCGAGAAATAATATTGATGTACCTAGTTCTTCTAAAAGGAAGAAAAGAAAATGATAGGACTTTGCAAACTTCTAGTGAACCTATTGTTGAACCACCGAGAATCCAAATGATATCTCTATGTCCGATGTCAAACACAACTGTAATGAACATGAACCTAGTGAAGATGTTAATGATGATGTTCATGATGATGCTCAACCTAGTAATGATAATGATGTAGAAGTTGAACCTGTTGTTGATCTTGATAACCCACAATCAAAGAATCAACGTTATGATAAAAGAGACTTCATTGCTAGGAAACATGGTAAAGAAAGGAACCATGGGTTCGTAAACCCATGCCTTTTCCTCCCAAACCATCCAAGAAAAGGATGATGAGGATTTTGAGCGCTTTGTGAAATGATTAGACCCATCTTTTATGTATGCGGTTCACTCGATATGCTCAAAATGAATCCTTATGCTAAATATATGAAAGATATTGTTACAAATAAAAGAAAGATACCGAAGCTGAAATTTCCACCATACTTGCTAATTATACTTTTAAGGGTGGAATACCAAAGAAACTTGAGATCCAGGGTACCTACTATACCATGCTCCATTAAGAGAAATTATGTTAAAACTGCTTTATGTGATCTTGGAGCCGTGTTAGTGTTATGCCTCTCTTTATATCGAGACTTGACTTGAATAAGTTGACACCTACTGAAATATCTTTGCAAATGGCTGATAAATCAACTGCTATAATTGCCGGTATTTGTGAGGATGTGCCTTGTGGTTGCAAACATTACTATTTTAACGGAATTTGTTATTCTTGATATTCCCGAGGATGATAGTATGTCTATTATTCTTGGAAGACCTTTCCTTAATACTCGCAGGGGCTGTTATTGATTGCAACAAAGGCAATGTCACTTTTCATGTTAATGGTAATGAGCACACGTACATTTTCCGAGGAAACAACCTCAAGTTCATAGTATCAACTCTATTGGAAAAATTCCATCGATTATATTTGAGGTTTTGAATTTCCTCTCCCTACCGTCAAGAAGAAATATGATATACTTATTATTGGGGATGTCCACTTCGCTGAGGTAATATAGTGTTATTCAAATTTCTCCTGCCCATGATTATCGGAATGAGTTTGTTAACAAGACTTGATCAACCTTGTTAGTGGATTCTTTTTATGAGCATGAGATGGATGAAACTAGAAGCACAACCTTCTGTACTTCTTTATATTTTCTCGTTATTTAGTAGAAATAAAGTAAAATAGTATTTTTCCGTCTGCTTCCTGGTTTATCCGCAATATAAAAATATCCCGAAAATAAAAGTCCTCGTAATGCCATGCTAATTTAATATGATTTTTCGGAATATTTGAGGATTTATCAGTAAAATTATCATGAGGGAGCTGCCACCTGCCACGAGGGTGGAGGGCGGCTCACTCCCCGGGCGCGCCGCCTCGTGGGCCCACGGTGGCCCTCCTCCACTTATCCCTGCACCCATCTTCTTCCTCCGCCTCACACAAACCCGAAAACCAACTCAAGCTCGAGTTCCAAAGAACTTTTGCTGTGATTTTCGATCTCCTTGCTCAAAGCACCTCTCACAAAACTGCTTGGGGAGATTGTTCCTTGGTATGTGACTCTCCATTGGTCCAATTAGTTTTTGTTCTAGTGCTTTATTCTTTGCAAATTTGTGCTGCATAGGTGACCATGTTCTTGAGCTTGCATGTCAAATTTATATGGTTCCAAGTAGTTCTAATTTTGATATAGGCTCTAGGCACTTGTAGGAGAAGTTGCTATCAATTTTATTGAAGTTGGTTCACTTTTGTTTGAAGTTACTAAAATTTCAGAAATTTTTCAGAGGAAACAATATGTTTAGGAAGATGTTCCAAGGTGGTTCTTCAAGGAAGCAAGGTCCTGTGCTTGCAATGTGTGATGCTGATGAGGAACCACCAAGAGACGCCTTGTGAGGCCCCGTGAATGGCCTTCGAAAATTTCATGGATCAAGCGGAATCAAAGAAGAATTTAACGATATTTGCATAATGCCGGTCTTGAGGACTTTGAGGCTGAAAATGCCCTCAAGATCATGATCTCACAAGTTCATTTGTGAGGAGGTTTGAGTTTCATCTTCAAGTAATTCTCCTTCAATGTGGTTTGACCTTTATGACAAATCTTATACCATGGACTTAGAGGATTTCACTTTTATGCAAACTTCCATCTTGGGTAGTGTCAGATCCCTAAATCTGAATATAGAGACTTTCTTGCTAGAATAACCGTGGGGAATCTAGAGATATAACACAAGCCACTATAGGGAGCATTTGCTTTCCGCTATACATTATTTTGCTCTCTTCATAGGTAGATGCATAAATGCTAAGGATGAAGCATTTCACATGTGTGTTCTCGATCTCAAAGATTCTCGTAAGTGCTGTGTTAGGAGACCAATCTTATCATATGGGAGCCATTGTAGCTCGGAGGTTGCATCATAATAGACATAACGGAGATTTCTTTGGAGGAATTTATGCAACCCGCTTAGCTAATTTTCTTGAGATAGACATTCGTGAGAGTGATATGGAGTTACCCTCACTTATTTAGATTTTGATTCTATGGTTTCCCACCAGCTTGTTGAGAGGATGAACCACCTCTCCAAGATTTACTAATCTTTAACAAACGGCATGTTGTCCATATTACTCTTCCCCGCCCCCGCCTTCTTTGATTCTCGCATAAAAGGAAGATATATTATTACCAGAGAGGAGGCAGATGAGTACGAGAGGTGAGCGGAGGCGGCTCGACGCCACGCCCACTGGGAGGCTATAGTCACGATCGCAAGATGACCTCACACACCTTACGGGTATCCGCCAGCTATCCTCGAATAGACCAACTTAGGCCAAAAGCCTAAGCTTGGGGAGTACGATTTCACCGACATAACATTCATGTTCACGCACACTCATTGCTAGATGTCGGTGCTCATACTTTTCACCGTAATATCCATGCTAGTTTATTTCTTTTTCCTCGCTTTCTTCTTGTGTGTTTAATAAACCTTAAGAAAACCAAAAAATTAGTAGTAGTTTATTTTTCCTGTCAGTAGTAGTAATAATTAAAAGAAAACCCAAAAATATTTCCCGCTCTTCTTTTGCTTGTTGGGAGCTTTCCTGTAAATAGTTTTATTTTTGTTTTTTCTTTGGGGTCAGTGAGGAGAAGACCATGATTAAATTGTTTAAGTGGCTCTTATATGCATCATTGTTGATTTAACCAAGAGCCCATATTGCCTTGTCTTCTCCTCGCTTATTGAATGCTCGCAGATTCCAAATTAGTCCAACGCACGCACTTTTATTATTATTCACATCGCTCGTCTCGCAAGTGAAAGGCAATTATGATGACATATATGATGGATCTGACCGAGATGGGAAAAGTCGGTATGAACTCAACCTCTTTTTGTGTTTGTAAATATGATGAGTTCATCGCTCTTGATTCAGCTGATTATGAATAAACATGTTCGCAATGACAATTAGAGATCATAGTTGCTTGTGCCATGCTTGATTAGCTATGAGTTATAATGGTTTACCTTATGCGTACAACATGCTATTAAAATGGTTGTGATGTGGTATGATGGGTTGGTATCCTCCTTTGAATGATTTAAGTGACTTGATTTGGCACATGTTCACGCATGTAGTTGAAACAAATCAACATAGCCTTCACGATATTTATGTTCATGGTGGATTATATCCTACTCATGCTTGTATTCAATGTTTATTAATTTTAATGCATGTTCATGACTGTTGTCGCCTCTAGTTGGTCGCTTCCCGCCTTTTTTGCTAGCCTTCACTTGTACTAAGCGGAATATCGCTTGTGCATCCAATCCCTTAAACCCCAAAGTTATTCCATACGAGTCCACTATACCTTCCTATATGCGTATCTAATTGTCGCTCCAAGTAAATTTGTATGCCAAACTCTAAACCTTCAAATAAACATTCTGTTTTGCATGCTCGAATAGCTCATATATCAACTAGGGTTGCCCTTATCTTCCGTGTTAGGCGGTTTATTCTCAAGAGGAGGGACTCACTCCTCACTCACGAGAAAATGGCTAGTCACCGGATGCCCATCCCATACTCTACCTCAAAACTATTGCATCCCTATACTTGTGGGTTATCAAGAGTGGCTGCCTCCATCTTCTTGGAGCTCTTCGTCTCGTGGGGATCAGCCTCCCCTCCTTCCTCCAATATCGGCAGATCTTGCTCGGTTCTCCTTGGTCCATCATGAAACCGACGAATACTAGGAGACCACCAAAGGAAAAACACAATCGCAATGACAATGAAATAAAAAGAGAGTGAGGATCGGTTATCGCTGGTGCAAAGTTCTTCTTTTTCTCCGAACTAAAATATACCAACATCACGGATCCGCTTACCTTCCCTTCGCTGGGAGAGAAGAATAGTGGCAGATGCGAAAAGTTGCCTTTCTTGAAGACGGTGAGGGAGAAGGGATTCTGTGGAAGAGTGAAATGATGGTTGCTTCGTCTCACAAACTTAGATCATGGGAGATGGGGTTTTGTGATACGACGGCTCATATCGCCAAGGCCACGACTGGGTGAATTGTATGCATACTGCCTTCTAATTTGGTGGATGGTATTTGGGCTCAAGGCTGCATGGCCCGCATGTCGGTGAACAAAAGTATAACGGCATTCAGAGAGGGAGACGTTTCAATGACCTAGGAGGAGCCATGTAGAGTGTCTCCACTGCATTAGTAGTAATTGTTTTTCCGGTAGTCAGAGAGTGTTCCACTGCACTAGTGGTAATTGTTTCTCCGGGCCCAAGACAAAACAGCCAATCCACACTAGTAAATAGTAAAATCAATTCAAAAGGCGCCACCCACACCCGTAACACCCCCCAAAAAAACTTGGGTGCTCTTCTTCCTCCTCGCCTCCCACCCACTCACGCCAACTCGCCCACTGCACCCCAAATTCCTCACCTCACTTCTACAAAACCCCAGCTCCCCTTCTTCCTCACTCCAACAGAAAACCCCATCCCCTTCTTCTTCGTCAAGACTACAACTAGGCTCGCATTCACACTCGCTTAAACTGTGAGCTGACGCGACGCCTCGAGGAAAATGGAGTCGGCTGACCCCTTAAGAAGATGAGGTTCCGCCAGCAAGGCGCCGCCTGTAGATCCCTGACCCGTAGCGCTGGGAGAAGCGGCGACCCCGCCCCCACCGGATCCCAGAACCCGAGAATCTCGGGTGGACCGTGATCATCGATCTCCCGGACGCCATCCTTGAGGAGATCATCTCGCTTCTCCCCACTCAAGGATTGCTGCCGCACCCAAGTCCTCTCAATCTGGTGGCGCCTCTATGGAGCGCCGCGTTCTTTAATCTCGACCGCCGCACCATCTCTCTTCAATGATTTTGAAATCCCTGAGCCATCATCTCCTCCCACCGTGGCTCCGCTCAAAGCCTCTGATCCCGCCATGCTACTCGAGCAAGCATACCATGCCCTCGCACGGTGGACGCCTGGCTGAAATCCTCGAATTCACGTAACTACAGCTGCTTGAGTTCTACTATTCTCCTGAAATCACATACCACATACCTAACGCCATGAACTTGTGCCTCAAAGACCGATGTCCATCTCACGGTTTTCCTCCTCTCTCCACACCGCCACCTTTATACTGTGCTACCTACTGCATAACTGGTACTAAACCTTCAATTCCGCTTCTCAAGAAACTTTCACTTGTGCGGTTCAGATATCGGAGGCCTCATTGACAAGATCATCCACTCCAGCTTGCCCTCGCTACTGGAGTGCTTGGTGCTTGTTTTCACAGCTAGAATCGGTTGTCTCCAAATAAAGTCGCCTAACCTTGTAAGAATTGGAATTTCTTTTGATGGAAGGCAGCTCATCATCCAAGATGCCCTTCACTTCAAAGGTTGATCCTTGATTCTAGTTATTCACCGCTGTAAATAACCGCCCTCTCGCGCCTAAACCGAGACCTTGGGTGTAATACATGATCTCTGTGCTCATTTCAATATGGTGTTTGGCTCCACGCTTCTTCGTGTACTTTATATTATCATCTACACTTGTAACCATAAGCTGCATTTTAAATTTCAAGCATAATTTATATATCATCTTGGAGTACACATTTTGTACTAATATTATGTTCTATGCTCAATGAAGAGTTTCTCCATGGATGGCCTATCAATGGTGCTGGATTCTCAAGATCTTATATATCCAAATGAATAGTTTTGATCTAACAAGATTATTAGCTTGTCGCAATGCTTTCCATGTCCGGAGAAGTTTTATATAAAGGTGATAATTTCATGCACATTGAAGCCCGCATATAGTGTAGTAGAATTAACTGCTCACTGTTGCTTCTTCGACACTCTTCTTTTAGACCTTAACTGCTTTCAATCTTCAAGTCTATTTAGGCAATGGACGGGTAAGAAAGTTATAACCAATCGGTGGATTCGTAAGCATCGGGATTTTCTCACTTCTCATGAGATTCGATTGAAGACAATAACGCTTAGAACGATATGTAGCCAACCGTGCAAACACAAGATTTGTCACATTCTTCCCGCTGAATGCGAGGTTACTATTGTCCATCGTGCTTAAGTTTATCAAAAGCATGGTTTTGACGGATGGGTATGTCAAGAGCAAAAAAGGAGTTTCTGTGGCAAAAGAGCCTCGAACGTGCCGGGCTTCTATTTACAACATAATGTGGTCATAATCCAAAGAAATTTTACGACCCAGATGTTCATTCTATGGACCTCGACCGATCCATTTGACTGGATCGCCGAAACAAAGGCCGAGTTAGATGTTGTTGCCTTTTCAACTGGGTTTTTTGTAAACCTGATGAACAATCAACCTCGTGCTTTTGTACAGCTTTGTAAGTTGGAGTAAGATGTTCCTGCCCTTTTCAACTCGGCCGTGATCGCCATATTTTCTTTTGAAACAAGGCAAATGGCTTGCCATTCATTTAATTTAGAGGAAATATTGTAAAAATCACAACCAAGGAAATAACATCACTCACGCCGGCTGCTTGAGCTCACTGCATTATAGAAGCCAAGTGATTAGCCCCACCAAAGACCCACAAACTTATTTCAACTAGCACATCAAATGGGCTGTAAATTTTCATAGGAAAGGCTGCATGACCGTGATGATTTGGATTCCGACATTTGGGACCCGTGAGGAAATAGCCTATCCAAGGTGGTGTCAACTTACTAGCCTACCAACAAACGATTTCGCTTACCAGCCGCTGGATTGACATCCAACATCCGTCGGTATCTTCTATCTCTTGTCTTCTTCTTCCTCCAAATTGCCCAAACCAAACCACCCTGCTTGGCCCGCCGCTTCCCGCCTCCCATGGTCGGTCATCCGCCGCCTCTACCGACGCATTCTCCAAAGTTGGCCAGTCCTCCCTCTATTCCCCACACATCCTCAGTTATTTCTCCCATGACGCCACCCCAACACGCACTGCGCGTTCAACCAGCCAACCTCAGATTCTCCGCCGCGATCGACCGGCACATCTTCAACGGCTCGTTTCGCTCCGGCCCGAGGCCTCGCTGTTGCCCTCCGCTTTTGCGGCCTTGGTTCGCCATATGCTGCAAGGCCGCCTCTTATGCTTTCAATGTCACAACAACCGAGAGGAACAAGGATATGATCAGACGTGGAGAGGATGAAAAGTAGGGACCCACCAGCATCATGGCAAGACGCAAGTGCCTCTATAGTACAAGCCCAAAATATGGTTCCTCCTAATGGTTGGACATCCGGGCTCACGCCATTGTCAACGAGTCAATAAACGAGAGAATTACACTCACGAGCGGCCGACACTGTGGACCCAAAGAAGTCGCATAGCTTTTTTTTGAGGAACAACCTGTTGTTATTTATACTAGTTTTAGCGACGGATCGTGGTAACAACGGGCTGTAAGGGGTCAGGGCCTGCCTAGCCGTTGTTTTATTTATGTTTACCACATCATGAGCCCAGCTTGTGTTTTTTTTCTTGCTGAAAATGGCTAGCCCAGCTTCTATTTTTTTAAAGAAATACCCAAATAAGGCCTATTTGTTTTATCAGCTCATTGGCTGCAAATCTTTCAAGACGATGAGAGTTTCATTAGGTTTGCCCTTAAATGGCCTGCATTTTTTAAAACACATCAAACCGAATTAATTTCAATTTTTTTATTACAAGATCTTAAATTCCATTGATTTTTATGTGGACAATTATTTGGATTTTATATTTATATAAATTATTTTTCAAAATAGTTTGAATGTGAATCGATATTTCGGATTAAAAAAAATGACCGACCGAAATATGCAAAATTTCAGATACTTTTTAACCGTGGCTACAATATGGGGTGTAATGCTAACAAAAATAAGATGGGCTCCAAAAACCTTAAGAATTAGCAATGGGTTGTACATTATTAGAAATAATGGCGTATGGGTCAGATGTCTGTTTTCCATAGATTTGAGGTGACTTGTGCGCCTACTACAAAGTTGACACGTATGCTTTCATAAAAAACGGTTGACCCACACGCAACGCCTCTTCAACTTAGTCAACACACGAGAGCAAAGGATCGTTGGATGTCCATCCAACGGCCGTCGTGGCTTCTTCAATCTCGCCTTCATGCTCCAAACCAAAACAAGCGCCACGGATCGTCATTCTCCTCCCAAGGCCGGCTATGTTATCAAGCAGCCTCACGGCCCCACCTGCATCTCCCATCGCTGGCCTAGCCATCCTCTACTCACCCACACATGCTGTTATTCTCCGACGACGCAGACGAACCAAGAAACCTCGTATTCTCGCGCGGGAAACAACCGGCCGAATATTCTCGCCCGTGTCGCTCCCTTCCTAGGCCTCGCCGCCGCCCACCGCCCGGTGCTCTTGGTGGCTCTGGTCAATATGGTCAATGAACGACGCCCATCGGAAGTGGATCAGACGCGGAGAGGCCGACACTGGGTCCACGGCCGCACGCAAGGAAATGCCTCCTTATTACGCCGCAAAATAATGATTCCTCCACTCGACAGCTAGGACCCATAGGAAGGGCCTCAGATTTCGTGAAAAAGCACTTCCTGGATGTGTCGGACCCACCAGCTATATCTTCGCACGCAAGGAAGTGCCTTCCTTCACGCCCAAAAAATGAATACCCCTCTAGCCGGGACCCACCATATTGTTGGGCTGATTAGGGCCTACTAAGTTGACGGGACGGAGGGCTTTGTCAACTTAGTAATACTGAGGACCGTATGATGTCCATCCAACGGCCATAGTGCTTCTTCAACCTCTCGGTCTTCTTGCTCCACCGCCTAAAGCAACGGTCACGGCCGTCTATCGCCGCTTCCGCCTCCCTCAGGCCGGGCAGGTGGCACGCACCGCTTCCCGCCTCCCCGTGGGTCTTGGCCCGCCATCCCCTTCATAGGCTCGCTGCCGCCCACCGCTGGTGGTGCTCACAAGGCGTGGTCAATGTGGTCAACGATCGACTTCCATCGGAAGAGTATCAGACGGGAGAGGTCGATACCGGTCCACGATAGCCGCAAGGAAGTGCCTCCTTATTACGCTGAAAATAATTATTACTCCACCGACAGCGGGACCCACCGGACGGGCCAACAGTATTTTGCTAAAAAAATCGCTTTCTTCCGATCATTGGGACCCACCGGACGGGCCACCGATTTTGCAAAAAAACGCTCCTCATTGTCACCGACCCATCGGAAGTGCCTCCTTATTACGCACAAAAATGAATACTCCCCGCTAGCGGGACCCACCTTGGTGGAGGTCGTCTTTAGGGCCTACTAAGTTGACGGGACGAAGGGCTTTCAACTTAGTCAATATGAACGATTCCAGCCCAAAGGACTATACGATGTCCATCCAACTACCGAGTGCTTCTTCAACCTCTCGGTCTTCTTGCTCCACCGCCAAAGCAGCGCCGGCCGTGCCGCATGCTCCTCGCCTCCGTGGGTCGGGTCAGGATGCCGCTGGAGGCCTCACCGCTTTACTATTCCCATCCGCTGTCAGTTCTCGCAGGACGGGCAATTGCTCACACCGCAGCCAACCAAGGAACCTCAGATTTCTCCGCTGGGCTTCCACTCGCCACTGCCTTCCCCGGCCTCCGGCTGCCCCTTCCTAGGCCTCGTGGCTGCCGCCCACCGCCGTGTTTCTCGCCAAGCGTGGTCAACATGGTCAAGGAACGATTTCCATCTAAGAGTACTCAGACGGGAGAGGCCGATACCGGGTCCACGCCACAACCCAGTTTTTTGTGATTTGCTGTAAGTCGCTTTGTCAGCTCCTGTAATGCAAATCTTTCAAGACGAGAGAGCTTTCATTCTGCTCGCCGAGAAAATGGCCCATCAAGAATGAGAAATGGGCTGTACATTTTTAAAACACATCAAACCGCAATTAGTTTCAATTTTTTTCATTTCAAGATTTTAAATTACATTAATTTTTATGCGTGGAGAATTTGTTGGATTTTATATTGATATGCATTTATTTTAAAATCAGTTTGAATGTGAGTCGAAATTTCGATTAAAAACAGTTCGGACCGCACCAAATATGCAAAATTTGTATAATTTTTAACCATGGCCACAATATGGGCCGTAATGCTAACAAAAAGAATATGGGCTCCAAATAAAAACCTTAAGAATTAGCAAATGGGTCGAAAGTATTAGAATTTGTAACATCCCAAATTTTCAATTTGGAATGTTATACATAGAGCATCATTGCATATCATATTTTTTTTCATTGCATTTTCCTCGATCCTAGAAATTCTACACAACTCAAGGACCCACGAGAGAGTTGGGATTTTCATTATTTTCATATTTGAGTTTTCTCAAATTTTGAAAATAGGATCATTTGATTTTAATTATTTTATCTTCAATTATTTCTACTACCAAAATATGAGAGAGGGAATAAAATGACTTTCCCAAAATAAAGAAATAATGAAGATTTAATAATAAAATCAAATAAGATTTTATTTTGAGTTTTCCTTTTTTATTTGAATTTTGGAAAATGCTGCTTTTTCAAATTGATTTCGCCCCAAATAAATGTTCATTAAATCCGCTTGATTTTAGAAGCCGGGAAAATTTATTTTGGGATTTTTGGAGTCCGCTTAGTATTTCTTTTTATTTTTTTCTCCAGAATTATTTAAAAAACGCCAGCACTCCACGCCGCCTGTCCGCCTAGGACTCTGCCCGTGAGGTTTTATAAGCCGCCCACCCCAGGCTAAACCCGTCAGCCGCCGCCGACGCTGATCCTGGCCACCACACTGACCTCGACTGGATCCTGGCCACACCATCTCGACCTCACGGATCCCGCCTACTACCGACCTCACGGATCTCGGCCATTACCGATCCCGCCGAGTCTGACTACTCACTAATTCACCCTGACTCTGACTTCACGGACTCGCCATCACGGGATTCCGCCGCCGAGGTTCGGCCATTACGATCCGCTGTCACGGCTTATTTCTTCTAAAAACCGTATGGTTTTCTCTTTTTTTGTTTTTTTGTTTTTATTAGTTTTGGTTTTTTCTTTCGGTTTAGGCTAATTAGCTGGACGCTCTTCCGTTAGTTCATTTAAACGAACGCTGCTCACGATTAGTTTGTTAACCCGCTCATCGCTTTTTCTTTTCTGATTTAATCCATGATTTTTCCGATCGCGATTCTTGATCCGATTTTCGCTTTTAGTATAACTTTTCGCCGCTTATCGGAATCAGCGATTCAAGCGCTTTAGAGTTTCGCCTCAAACCTTCTTTCTGAATAATCTATTTAAACAAGTTTTGCTTCAAAATTTGACTTAGATCCAGATTAGTAAAACGTCGCTTTCTTCCGCTTTGACTTTCGTTGCTTCGCTTGATCCGATTCTTTTTGCAAATCGGAGTTCTTAAGTTGAACTATCCGGTTAGATCTATTTGGGTTTTACCTGTGCATTATATGAGTACTTATTGTATGTTTGTTTGTTTGTCTCATGATAGAATACCCTTGAGTGCGTAACTTGTTACTTCGAGTCTCTAGGTTTCATGATCATCAAGAAGGCAAGTAACACTTTGATCATACCTTTTCTACTACCCAGCTTTTTATGCATTAGATCTATCCTCAAACATTGCATGATTAGGATCTAATTAAATTGTGGAATTTGGGAAGTAGATGAGGTAGTATTTATTACTGCTTTATTATCAAACCCTTGGGAGTTACTTCTACGCTTTCTTATCATGCCATGCTATGCTAGTAGACGTGGATTGGGTGAGTGAATCCATGATGATGTGAGATTATTATTTAATGGTTTATTTAAGGTGGCAACTTAAACACACATCCTGGGTGGATTGAGGCACCGGTTTCTATCAGACTTGCATGTTTTTCTTCTGGACCGTCACCTGTGCTCAAAAGAATCATGAGATTATTCAAACTAGAAACTTACGTGCAGCCCACAAGCCATTATGGGCTCGCATAGTTGATTGTTGTGCAACCTTACGGGTAGGCTAGCGTATGTAGGGGATGTAGGTTGGTACGGTCACCCACATGTAAGGTGCTAGCGCTTCCGAAGACTATGTCTCGGCCATCCGCTTCTCAAACATCATGTAGTGTGAGAAATCAAACGGAGGCGATCGAGTCTTGTGGGGAAAAGTGCGCAAACCTCCGCAGAGTGTATAAACTAATCATGGTTAGCCGTGTCCCCTGCTATGGACATCGTGAGTATCTAGTACTTGGATATCATGTGAATCTCATCATGTTACTTCTAATTAATATTGTTGGGTTTTATTGAGTACTTTTAATTGGGATTGAGAATGCTGTCAACCATTCTCCATGTTTAACAACCACCATGATAGTTAAATAAATTTATTCCTTGCAAGAGGGGAAAATTGGCTTTACGCAAAAATTGTAACCATAGAGCTTTTCCACCAGCCATATATGCATGTAGTATAGGTTTATAATTCCATTATTCTCAATGTGTTACATTGCCAAGATATTCCATGTGTCGACCTATTTTCTGGCTGCAACGCTTCATGTTGCGTAATTTTCGACGCATTTAGTAAGGTGCTTAGGTCGTGGTTCTATACTCAATGATGTCGCTGGAGTTGATGGACTCGCTTTTTCTTCCAAGCCTTCATTGTTATCGTCGATTTAGATGGCCTTAAGCCATTTTTATTTTATTAAGTTCTCTTGAGACATTCGATCGTAATAAGTGTGTGATTGCTACTCATATAAATCCTCCGAGTAATCGTGGTGGTGTTAGCATTACCGATCCAGGATGACACTCGAGCACGTAGATCGATCGCTTTGAGGTCCGGTCGCCATAAAGATGGTATCAGAGCACACACGATCAGAAGACACCACCATTAAGCTAAAGCCCTAGATCACTACTCTCTTCTCATTTCTAACTCCTCATCTTTTCTACTCTTTTAGGATGACTAAGCGAGGATCAAGTTCACCCAACGGGATGAAGATACACCCTTTGGACGACACCAAGGAAGTCACTAAGTACCTAAACATCGGATTACCAAGCTTCATCAGACCTACAATTCCACTTTACCCAAGAAGAGCCCGAAGATTCAAGCTCAAGTTCCCTAAGGACGCTTATGCCCAATCACGGAGCCCATAGAGTGTGTTTTCAATGCACCAACCTCGAGTCCTGAAAGAGTATGGCAGCTCACATAACCGTATATGTGGACGCCGGATGAGCAATGGGAGATGATTTGCACCAGAGAGATAAATCCATCGATCCTACTTCCAGAGTTAAACCAAGACATCCAGTAGTCGCAGAAACCAAATGTGTGCTGACATGATAGACATGAAGAAGGTGATGACCAGGAACATGGAGCTACAAGAGGAACTCAAGTCTACACGTGATGGATATGAATAAGAAATTGCAGTGCTACTGGAGAAGAATGAAGACCTGAAGAAGAAGCTAGGAATATTCATGGGAGATCCCGAACCTGAGGAGGACAACCATCCTGAAGACTATATCATAATCGATGACACCGACTCCAATTCCCGATAGTGATGATGATTATGAAGACGGAGCTGGAGCTGACATTATGGATTCTTCCACTGATCAAAATTTCTAGTCGACCACCATATTATCATTAGTATTCCCCCCATGTATATAGTAATAGTCCGAGCATTTTGTAACGGTAGATTTGATCGATTGTGTGATCTTGCTTGAATTGAGTGGTGTGAAATGAATGTGTTTGTCTCATGTGCATATGGGTAGTGAATTTCTCTCTAGACCTCACTCTATTCTATTCTCACCCCTCTAAACCTATC